>JAQZBX010015326.1:0-10018 GCA_029593785.1 Cabassous unicinctus
CTTTTGCAATTCTAAAATATCTAAAGAAATATTATGCTTATATCCAATCAAATATTTTTACTTCTTCCCAATCATGCTCACTATTATTATAAGGCACACGAGTAATACAAAAAGAACTTTCATTCCAATCCATTTAAGAGTTCTTAACAAGTTTAAATTATAGATTTGATTACCCAAATGTATAATAGTTGTTTCAAGATAATTCATATGATTATTCAGTTCCATATCAATGTGAGACTGGCTATGCCACATCTCATTTGCATTTTTATGCCTGTCCTTAACATATTGTTGAGTCTGGACTCCTTGATGCAGGGCTGTGCCAGTGACAGCTGAAGCAGTTATAATGCCAATCAGTCCCAAAATTTCTGCTATTAAAAGTCCAATCAGTCTTTTAGTTCTTTTAAAATAATGTTCCAGTAAGTGCCACAGCAACTGGGATTCTGGAGACTGCTGCCAATGTTTGGTCATCCAAACCAGTAACCATAGTCCTTTTCTTCTTCTTGCTATAAAAAAGTTTGATTTTCCTGCAAATATGAATTCTTAAGACATGTAAATAAAGAGCAATTGGAGCAGCTAATGTTCCTTTCACCAGAAGTTACTTTTCCAATGATAAAAACTATAGGATCTCGTATACATATTGTAAGAAATTGAGTTGATTTTCTTTTTAAACTGGTAATATTAGTTTTATTGCCTTGCCATTTGAAAATTGGGCCAGTTTCCAAAATTAATTTGCACAAGTAATTTTGAGTTTTGTTAAGTTTAGTGTCACATGGTTGTGGGATAAATCTTCCTTGATTTTTCCAAATTATTGAGCTGTTAGTAAATGTCGTATTACCAGAATCCCAGAAATAATGATTACTGTCATTAGTGGTTATGGTTGAATTGTTAATGAACCAAGATATGGTTGTGTTTTTAACAGGCTTCAGCATTCCTATAAGGGCCCAATATTTTACAATTCCGTAGGAATCGTTAAACAACACAACCTCTGTAAAACCATGACATATATGCCATTTCTCATTTAGTAATCTGTTTTGAAAGGGACATGTAAGATTTACCATATTTTCTGATTTATATGGTAAAGAAGGGAAAATGAAAATATAAATTCAAATTTGATTTTTCTCTATTAACACTACTCTGCAGTTTTGAGATTGCATGCATGTGGAACTATGTCCAATACAAAGAGGGCAGTCTATAAAACGTAAAGTTGAATTTTCTATAAATTTCCCTTCTTCTTTTGGCTTTAAGGTAGCCATAAGTGTATAGGTCCCAGAAAATGGTGAGATTGATTAATCTAAATTGGGTAAGACTCATTGGCCCAGGTTAACATCCGTAAAAGAGGTGGGTTGGTAATTTATGCCCAATAAGTTTAATTATGATATGGTATCTTACCTCGACCTAATACTTTACCTATAATTAATCGAATGTGAAACCACCATGTCCATAGTTTAAGTTTTGGCAGCATCTTCAACTCTAGACTTGATTTTTCTGGAGGGGATCCACTGCTGTTCTCCTGTTTCTGTAATGATAAGAGCAAAACCTCAGCCCCAAATCTTTACCTCTCCTTCTCCCCATTTATTGGTTGTTTCATTTTTCCAATATATCGGTTGTCCAAATTTTTCATTTTCATTCTTTTTATTAACTTCCCATTGTCTTTCTGCTGCTGTGGTAATAGAAATTTGTTGTCTATTAAGAAAATTTAACGTAAGCAATATTTTAGATAGTTTGTCTTTAGCATATTCTCCTCCATCTCCCCCTTTTTGTTTTTGTAACATTAATTTTAGTAAATGATTGCTTTTTTTTTCACTATTGCTTGCCTAGGAGGTTATATGGAATTCCTGTAATATGTTTAATGTTCCAGTCACTGCAAAATTTTTTGAAAGATTAACTAAGATAGGCAGGCCCATTATCAGTTTTTACCTGTGCTGGTAGGCCCATTACAGCAAAACAATGTAATAAGTGAGAACATACATGTGAGGCCTTTTCACCAGTGTGAGCAGTTGCCCAAATAAAATTAGAAAATATGTCCACTGTCACATGTACATATTGAAGATTGCCAAAAGAGGGCACATGTGTAACATCCATTTACCAAATTTCATTAGGATGTTCTCCATGGGGATTTACTCCTGGATAAAAAATGGGGGCATTTATGGACCCACAAGAAGGGCATTGTCTAACAATCTTTTCACTTTCTTTCACTGTTAACTGGGGATATTTATGATGTAAGCCAGAAGTATTAGTATGTGTAAGTTTATGATAATCAGCAGCAGTTTCAGTATGAGCAATTAGCTTATCTACCAAATCATTTTGTGAGGCCATAGGGTTGGGAAGTTGAGAATGGGAAAGAATATGAGTAATGTAAATTCGATTAGATGATTCACAAACAGTTTTTTTGTAATTGTAGGAAAATAACTCCTAATTCAGAAACTGGAGTTATTTGAGCTGTTTCTATATGGCAAACAATGTGACAGACAAAAGCAGAATCAGACACAATATTTAAAGGCTCAGAAACATCAGTTAGCAATTGAACAACAGTCACTAGTTCCAACTTTTGGGCAGATGAATGAGGTGTTTTCCAAGATTTTGTAGTTGGGCCTAAATAGCCTGCATTTCCATCACTGCTGTCATCAGTGTAGTAAGTGCAGCAGAGAGTGGTTGTAGTTTGACAAATTTTGGAAGAATCCATGAAGTATGTATTAAAAACTGTAAAAATTTTGAATTTGGGAAATGATTATCAATTGTTCAAATAAAATCTGTTAAGGCCACTTGCCAAGAGTTACTGAGTTTCTCAGAGCTGGGAAAGTTCCTGCTTTGTAAGGGCCAGTATAATTTTATCAGGATCTCTAGCCATAAGCTGTCTCAGGTGAATAAGGCCTTTTGATATTATTGCTGTAATTTTTTGAGGATAAGTATGAAGTTTTTGTATCTTTGTTGGGTAAGAATATCCATTCTATTATGCCCTCCTCTAGCCAAAATCTCCCAGTAGGGGAATGGCAAGATGGAAATATTGAAAGTGAAACTGGAAAATTTATATTTATACTTGTTAGTTAGCTATGTTGTACTCTTTTTTTCCAACCATTTTAACTCCTTTTTTGCTTCTGGACTCAAAATGCAAGGGCTATTTAAGTCAGAGTCTCCTGTTAGAGTATTGAAAACATTAGTTAAGGTATAAGTCAGAATTCCTAAAGTAGGCCATACCCAATTAATATGCCCCAGTAATTTTTGAAAATCATTTAAGTACATAAATGTTTAGTTTGAAACTGGACCTTTTGTGCAGTTATAATATTTCCATTAATAGTATGGCCCAAATATTGAAAAGGACCTTGTTTTTGAATTTTTTCTTCTGCTATTTGTAACCCATGTTGAGGAAGAATTTCTTTAGCCAGCTGAAACAGTTGTTTCAGCTCAGAGGTTTGCTGAGTGGCACAAAGAATATCATCCACATAATGAATAATCAGAGCATTGGGAAATTGTTTTCACAAAATTTGTAATGGAATGTGAACAAAGGATTGATATATTGTAATACTGTTTATCGTTCCCTGAGGTAGAACTTTCCAATGATATTGTTCAGTGGAAGCTAAGTGATTAATAGAAAGAATAGTAAATTAAAATTTTTCTCTATCATTTGGATTGAGAGGAATAGTAAAGAAACAATCTTTCAGATCAATAGCAACAATATGCCAATTTTGTGGAATCATAGCTAGGGATGGCAAACCAGGCTGTAAAGATCCCATAGGTGGAATAGCTTTGTTAATTTCATGTAAATCAGTCAACATGCACCATTTTCCAGATTTCTTTTTAATTACAAAAACTGGAGAATTCTGTGGACTAGTAGAGGGTTCAATATGCCCTGCCATTAAATACTCTTGTACTAATCCTTTCAGGGCTTCTAACTTTTCTTTGGAAGGGGCCACTATTCAACCCATATAGGTTTGGTTGTTAGCCATTTTAAAGCTCTTAATTTGAATATTCTAAGCCATGGTAGTGTCCAATAAGTCGTGTCTCAGGTCAGGAAGGGGGAGCATATTGCATATGAGTAATATGTTTAACTGTATCAGAAACATGAGGAATATTCAAACAAGCATCCCATTGGTATAATAAGTCTCTTCCCCATAAATTAAGTCCTACATAAGCAGCATAAGATTGCAGAGTAGCCTCTGTCCCTCCGGACCTTCTACCTTAAATATCTGAGTACTTTGATAAACATCTGTCATTGTGCCAATGCCAGTGAAAACTGTAGGCACCTTTTGTAAAGTCCAACCTTCTGGCCAATATTGTTTAGCAATTATAGAGACATCAGCCTGGATATCCACTAATCCTAAAAATACCTTTCCATTTATTTTTATGGTAATATCACGCCTTTCATCTTCAATTGCTGTTTGCCAATAAACTTTACACCCAGGGGAAAGAAATCCTCTTGTACGTTTTATAGGCCAGGACTGAGGTTTGTGATATGGTAATAAAAGAAGTTGAGCTATACAATCTCCTGATTCAATTTGATAGGGAGTTAAAGTTTGTATTAATACACAAATTTCTCTGTCAAAGTCGGAGTCAATGATCCCAGTTTGCACTAAACCACCTTTGGTCATAAGACTGCTATGGTCAATAATGAAACCTACATTATTTTTTGGGATAGGTCCTTTAATTCCTGTCCTTACTATTTTTATACCTAATGAAGGGGTAATAAGCTTAGTTTCAGCTGAGGGAAGATCGGCAGCTGCACTGCCTTTGGTAGATGCTTTTAGCTCTGTTGCATGCCGGAGTGAGCTGCTCCGTTGCTGACCGGGTAGATTTGAGCTAGGCTGGAAAATGTGCTCATATTGTTTTTCTGAGGGTCCTGAGCAAGGCCCGCTTGGAAGTTTCCCAACTTATTAATAAGACTGCCATTCTTATGGTATATAGAACAGCATTCATTGGCCCAGTGTAATCCTTTCTGGCATACCGGACACACATGAGTTGGTATTGATTTATTATTGCCACTAGATGGAGCTTGCACACTAGTTTTGGCTCGGCAATCTTTTTTCATATGACCTGGTTTCCCACATTTAAAGCAATTTAAATTATTAACCATAGGACTATACCCCTTTATAACAGCCGCAAGAAGGTTCATGTTATGTGCATTAGATCCATTGTCTTGGCATGTCTTTATATAATCCTGTAAAGTACCTCCAGTTGTCTTTATTGGACATAAAGCCTTTTTACATTCACTGTTGGCATTATCAAAAGCTAACATCTGAATAAGCATTTCTCTAAGATCAGACTGAGTTACTGTCTTGTTAACTATGTCTGCCAGCCTCGCTACAAATTCAATGTAGGGTTCAGTATTTCTTTGAACAACTTTTGTAAATGATTGTACAGTCTGTCCAGGGGTGGAGATTCATCAAAAAGTGGCTAGGCAGCACAATCAATCTTGTACAATGGCAACATCATCATATTGGGTTTGACAAAGAACCCCAGCCCATTGACATATTCCTAATATTTGTTCAGTGGTAACGGGCACTGGTGGATTTTGCTGTTGATTTCATCATGCTACAATATTAGCTTCATCAGCCCACCAAGTTTTAAATTGTAAAAATTCTCCTGAAGTAAGAACAGCTCGAGCTAACGTATCCCAATCCCAGGGTATCAATCAGTCTGCTTGTGCCATTCCTTGCACCAGTCCTTGAGTATAAGGAGAATTTACACCATATTGAGTACATGCTTGTTTTAATTCTTTAGTAATTTTAAAAGAAATAGGAGGATGATCAAATTGTATGCCTCTTTGGGGATTTTGAGCATCTACTGGAATTTGAGTAACTGTTACTGGAAAAGCAGAAAAAAAGTTGCATAGCCTCTGAATCTCCTTCTCTACTTCCTGTGCTATGCTTTTCATAATTGAAGAGGATGGTGCCGGCACAAAAACAGAAACTTTTGGAGGGTCGTCAATGTCATAAAAAATGGATCAGCAGATACCTTAGGAGGCTCAGGCATGGGCTCAAAAGACAATAAATCATCTTTTGGAGCAGACGGCATAACGACCACTGGAAAAGTTCCATAAACTCCCTTTTTCTTTTCTTCCCTTTTATTAGACATGAGTTTATCTGTTTTTGGCTGTTCATGAATTTTTTCATATATATTTTCATTAAAATCAACATCAGTTCATTCTGCTATTGGTCCAGCGATAGCAATATCCTGTTTATTATCTTCATATTCATCTGATTGTAATGGTTCAAGAGCAACAGAAATAAGCCTACACAAAGACCAAACATGTATGGGAATTATCTCTCTCTTTTGATAAGCCCTTTTTAAAGTCTTCATGACTAACTTCCATGGTCTCAGATTTAAAATATTCTGCCCTTCTGGCTGAAACCAATAACAATGTTTCTGTGCAAGAGAAAAAATTTCCTCAAAAGCCAATGATTTAATAGTTACACCGGTGCTTTTCAATAAAGTTTTTAATACTCTAGAGTACTCTTCAGAATTCAACTACTGATTCCCCACTTCCCTTACGATCTGAAGGATGTAACTTACCTTTTTTGAAAACTGCTCATCAGGAGCCCCTTGGTCCACTGCGCACTGACCGAAAGAAAAGTTGCGTTTTCAGGTCCCTGATCAGGCGCCAAATGTTGATGTTCAGGAACTAGGTCCATGAAAACGGTTCCATGGATGAAAAAAAAAACAAGAGATACCTGGGGTCAGGGGACCCTCCATCCAAGGGGAGAAAGGTGCCACTGTATGAAACAGTGTGGCTTTTATTTAGCTTTAGAAGAAACAAAATACTTCTGTGCTTGTGCAAAGGTAATAGATACTTGACATATTACATGTTACTAAAGTCAGCAAAGCTTTAGGGTTAATGGTTGAGTTCTCTTTACATTCCTGCACATAACAGACATTGTTAATCATTATCTGACCTATAACAGATACACTCCTTGAAACACAGGATGCTTCTCCACCAGGCTCATACCAAATCTTATCTTAGTGTCTTGAGACTAGAGACAACTGTCACATACATACTAAGGCAGCCTGCTTTCTGTTAGGAGTCATGGCCTTTAATTGAACTCCTTTGTTAGGCAAAATCAGAGTAAATAAGTTGATGATGAGATGCAACCCCCAGCTGGTGCCTGGTGCCAAAACTTGTGGTTAAGAATATCCTGTTATAGCATCAAAGTATGAAAAACAGCTTCAACTGGTTTTTCGGACCTGTACAGAAAAAACCTCTACTTGTCCTTATCTGACTATGCTTAATTATCATAGTAAAATCACCACCCCTGGTGGAAATTATCCACCTTTTTCTGCAAAATATTTATTAAGCCATTTCAAATTTATTGCCAAGAAAGACATATTTGGTTTTATATCTCTCATACTTTAAGGTATGTTATATATTTTATTTGCTTTATTTTATTATGCTCCCTTTTATATTTTAAATATTTTATGTGTTCTTTACTTTAAAAAATTTTTTAAATTAAAATAAATGTGCATTTATTTTGTATGAGTTTCCACAAACAGCACACTGTGGTTATTAGCACCGCGATCAAGCAATGCATTATCCCTTGTACTCTAATTTATTTTTGTTTTCCCTTCCAGTGACTAACCCCACCTCCCTGCCTGGCCCCATCCAGAAAACACTCTCCTGACTTTTAACATCATATATTATTTTGCCCTGTTTTTGAATTTTATATTCATGTAATTACACAATTTTCACTATTTGTGAGGGACAGGAGAGACAAGACAACCATCAAAAAGGGCCTTGTAGAGCTGGGAAAGGGAACCCATGCCCATAGCTCAACTGAGTTAAAGACTGAGTCCATAGAAGTTTTAATTTATTAAATTTGTTAAATTAAAGTGCTTTCTTGAGATGATCATAAGACATTTCTCTCTTTTTATGTTAAGATGTAAACTGCTGATTTTGCAAGTTGATTTTCAAAGTTAATGCAATCAATCTTGCATTCCTGAAATAAGTCAAAATTTCTTCCTTAAATATGTGAAAGCGTTATTGGTGATTTATTACTAACAGTATTTTGTAGTTTTTCATTTATCAGATTTGTTAACTTTTCTTTTCTGGGATTTTGTCAATTTAATATATGTATAATAACCATTACCATAAAATGTGCATTATATGTTTTTATAATGCTTTTCATATATATATATATATGTATACATATATATGGCATGTAATTCTTTTCATTCCTAAAATTGGTAATTCATTTCAAAAGATTAATTTCATTACTTTTATAAATGATAGTATTAGTTTTTCTATTTTACTGAACTATATCATTCATGCATGTACATACATAAATAATAAGTATATAGTAATATTATTAGTATTTTAAGGATTACTTTTTGTCACTGTTGAAATTTTCTATTAAGTATGTATTTTCTTTCTTGTTAATTTATGCATTTTCATTCATTATTGACTTATTTTTATTTTATATTTAATTTGTTGTTTTTTCTCACATTTGATATAAAAATTTATATCACTGGATTGTATTTCTTTTTTTTTCTATCATTTACTATTTGGGTCTCTAAAATTTTCCTCTAAGCAAGGCTTTTGCTCCATCATGCTAGTTTTGATATGTCAAACTATTGCAATTATTAGCTCAAAATTGTTTTCTAATTTTAACTGAAATTTCCTTTTGGACCCATTAGTTATTTCAATATGTATGCCTAAATGTCTAAGCATTTAAGGATTTTCTAGTTATCCTTTTAAAATTTAACTTCATTGTGATAATAGAACATTCATTATAAGTTCTATGATTGTTTATAGAGTACTTTAGAGTTTAGAACAAAGCTTCTCAACCAAGGCACTATTGCCATTTTAGAACAAATAATTCTTTGTTGTCAGGGATTGTCCTGAACATTGTAGGATGTAATAGTGACTTCAAGCTATGTATCCTAGAAAAACATGTTTCTTAAACTTAATATATTCCTGCAGGTATGAACCCATTACAAATAGGACCTTTTGATGAGGTTACTTCATTTAAGGTATGACCCAAATGAATGAGAATGGTCTTAGTATCATCATTAGGATTTTTAGGCTGAATAAAATTCAGGAACATAGGGAAAAATTATCAAGAAATAGCCAGAAACTGGAAGTCAATGAGACCCAGAGAAGAAAGGAGAGGCTGACATGTACTTTGTTATGTGACAGAAAAACCAAGGACCAAGGATTGTTGTTAGCCAGCCCCAGTATACCACAGTCTTCAGGGAGAAAGCATTGCCTTGATGATGCCTTGATTTTGGTATTCTCTTAGACTCAAAAACTTGAGACAACATATTGTTTAAGCCAACAGATTGCATGGTAGTTATGGTAGCAGTCAGGAAACTAAAGTAGATCTCTATGAGCATCTCTTGCCTCCACCCAAAGATACCAGTAGCATATCCCTCCCTCAGTCATGAAAATAAAAATTGTTTCCAGAAATTGCCACATTTTCCCTAAGGTGGAACATCACCCAGGGTTAAGAACCAGTTATTTAGGTCATGCTCAGTATTGCTAAATGTTCTATGTGCATTTAAAATAATGTGAAATCTGACATTGCTTTATCTGGTATTCTATACATGTCATTTGTTATTTTATATGTCCACCTCTTTAAATTTTTATACGATTTTCATATGAATTACTGACTAAATTTTTGTAATTTTCATTTAACAATAATTATGGACTTGTTTACCATTTATTTTCTTTAATATCTGCTGTATATATTCTCATGGCATATTATTAAATTTATATAAATTTGGAATAGTAATATATTCATGATGGGTTGACATTCAATTCAGTCTTTCTACATACATTTTAATTTCTGATATATTGTGGTAAATTTTAATCTCTTATCTTTTATTTTTATTTGTCTCACCTCTTCCTTCTCTTCTCTCTTTTCTTATATTCTTTTCTAATCAATTTTATTGATACATATAAATAAAGTATACAGTTCCTCCAAGGTGTACAATCAATGGTATTTGCCAAAATCACATAGTTGTACATTCATCACTTCAATCATTATTTGAGCATTTTCATTATTTCAATCTTAATAATAATAAACAGAAA
>JAQZBX010015326.1:10118-37752 GCA_029593785.1 Cabassous unicinctus
AAAAAAAAAAAAAAAAGACTCCAAACCCTTTGGTATTCCTTCTTCAGATCTACATTGCAACCAATCTTTCATCTTTAAGAGTTCATTTATGTTTACATTTTTATATAAATGGAATCATACAATAAGTGGTATTCTGTATATGGTCTCCTTCACTTGGTATAGGGTATTTTTTTTGTCTCATATTAACATTGTGTAGTATTAACTTACATTTCTTCATCATCAAGGAAAAATGTTCTTATATATACAATTCTACACATAATCATATTTCACATATATTTATATTTCACATAATATATTTACTTCATAATAGGGCAATCATACAGTATTTTTCCTTTTGTGTCTGGCTTTCTTCACTCAACATAATATTCTCCAGGTTCATCCATGTTGTCATATGTTACACAACTTCATTTCTTCTTACTGTTGCATAATATTCCAACCTGTGTATACTCCACAATTTATCTATCCATTCATCAGCTGATGGACACCTAGGTTGTTTCCAACTTCCAGCTATCATGAATAACACTGCTATAAACATCAGTGTACAGATATCTATTCAAGTCACTGCTCTCTATTATTTTGGGTATATACCTAGCAATGGCATTGCTGTGGCCCATGGCAAGTCTATATTCAACTTTGTTAGGAAGTGCCAAACAGTCCTCCACAGTGGCTGTACCTTTCTGCATTCCCACGAACAGTGAATAAGTTTTCCTTTCTCTCCACATCCTTTCCAACATTCACAGCTTTCTGACTTTTTAATAGTGGACAGTCTAATAGCTGTGAAATTATATCTCATTGTAGTTTTGATTTGCATCTCCTTAATCGCTAGTGATATTCAACATTTTATCATGTGTTACTTTGCCATTTCTATTTCTTCTTTGGGAAGTTGTCTTTTCAAGTCTTTTGCCCATGTTTTAATCAAATACTTTGCCTTTTTATTGTTGAGCTGTATGATCTCCTTATGGATCATGGATATTATACCATTATCAGATATATGATTGCCAAATATTATCTCCCATTGTGTCAGCTGCCTTTTCATCCTTTTGAAAAAGTCCTTTGAGATGCAAAAGTGTTTAATTTTGAGGAGGTCCCATTAATCTTTTTTTCTTTTGTTGCTTGTGCTTTGGGCATAAGGTTTAATAAACTATTGCTTACCACAATATCTTGAAGATGTTTTCCTACATTTTATTCTAGGAGTTTTATGGTTGTTGTTTTTATATTTAAGTCCTTGATGCATTTTGAGTTAATTTTTGTAATATATAAAGTGTGCGATAGAAGTCCTCTTCCTTTCTTTTGGATACGGCTATCCAGTTCTCCAAGCACCATTTATTGAATAGACTGTTCTGGCTGAGCTGGGTGGACTTAACAGCCTTGTTAAAAATTGCTTGACTGTATATGTGAGGGTCAATTTCTGAGATCTTGATTCAGTTCCATTGGTCAATCAGTGTGTTCTTATGCCAGTACCAACTGTTTTTACCACTGAATCTACATAACATACTTTAAAGTCAGGAATTGAGAGTTCTTCCGCATAGATCTTTTTAAGGAAATTTTTGCTATTCAGGGTCCCTTAGCATTCCAAATAAATTTGATTATTGGTTTTTAAATTTCTGCAAAAAAGGCTGTTGAGATTTTTGTTGGGGTTGTGTTGAATCTGTAAATCCATTTTGGTAGAACTGACAACTTAACAATATTTAGTCTTCCAATTCATGAACATGGAATATCCTTCCATTTATTTAAGTCTTCTTCAGTTTCTTTTAGCAATGTTTCATAGTTTTCTGAATATAGGTCCTTTATATCCTTGGTTAAATTTATTTTTAAATATATGACTTTTTAGTCTTTGTTATACATGGAATTATTTTTTCATTTCCTTCTCAGATTGTACATCAGTAGTGTATAAAAACGCTACTGATTTTTGCATATTAAGCTTGTATCCCGCCACTTAGCTGAACTCGTTTATTAATTCTAATAGCTTTCTTGTGGATTTTTCAGTACTTTCTAGATATAGGATCATGTTATCAGTGAATAGTAAATGTTTTACTTCTTCCTTTCCTATTTGGGTGCCCTTTATTACTTTGTCTAGCCTAAATGCTCTAGCTAAAACTTCTAGCAAATATTGAATAATTTTGGTGACAGTCGCATGTTTGCCTTGTTCCTGATCTCAGCAGGAAAGCTTTCCATCTTTCACCATTGAGTACAATGCTATCTGTAGGTTTTTCATGTATGCCCTTTACCATATTGAGAAAGCTTCCTTCTATTCCTGTCTTTTTAGAGTGTTTTTTATCAAGAAAGAGTGCTGTATTTTGTCAAATGCCTTTTTTGCATCAATCAAGAGGATGATGTGATTTTTTTCCCCAATTTATTAGTGTGGTTTATTATGCTAATTGATTTTCTTCTGTTGAGCCACCCTTGCATACCTGGGATAAAACCCACTTGATAGTGTTGTATAATTCTTCAAATGTGCTTTTGGATTCAGTTTGCAATATTTTTTGAGGATTTTTGTGTCTATATTCATTAGAGATATTGGCCTGCAGTTTTCTTTTGTTCTAGTATCTTTATCTGGTTTTGGCATTAGGGTGATGTAGGCTTCATAGAATGAGCTTGGTAGCATTCTTTCCTGTTCAATTTTTTGGAAGAGCTTGAGCAAGTTTGCTAGTAGTTAATCTTTGAATGATTGGTAGAACTCACCTGTGAAGCCATCTGGTCCGGGGCTTTTCATCTTTGAAAAGTTTTTGATGACTGTTTCAATCTCTTCACTTGTGATTGGTTTGTTGAAGTCTCCTATTTCTTATAAAGTCAGGTGGTTCATGTGTTTCCTGGCATTTGTGCACCTCATGTACATTGTCTAGATTTTTGACATAGAGTTGTTCATAGTATCCTCTTATGATCTTTCTTATTTCTGTGGGGTCTGTGGTATTGCCCCCCCCATTTCTGATTTTAATTATTTGTGTCTTCTCTCTTTTTTTCTTTGTCAATTTAGCCAAGGGTTTGCTAATTTTGTTGATCTTCTCAAAGAACCAACTTTTGGTTTTGTTGAATTACTCTATTGTTTTTTGTTTTTGTTTTTTTTATTCTTCTCAAATTTCATTGATTTCTGCCCTGATCCTTACTATTTCTTTCCTTCAGCTTGGTTTGGAAGTAGTTTGTTGTTCTTTTTCTAGTTCTTCCAGGTGTTCATTTAGATCTTCAATTTCAGCTCTTCCTTCTTTTTTAATGTAAGCACTGAGAGCTATAAATTTCCCTATCAGCATTGCCATTGCAGTGTCCCATAGGTTTTGATACATTCTGTTCTCATTTTCATTTTTCTCAAGATATTTGATGAATTCCCTTGAAATTTCTTCTTTGACCCACTGGTTGTTTAAGAGTGTGTTGTTTAAACTCCATATATTTATGAATTTTCCCTTTTTCTGTCCGTTTTTTTATTTCTAGTTTCATTCTCGTATGATCAGAGAAAGTGTTTTGTATAATTTCAATATTTTTAAATTTATTGAGACTTGTCTTGTGACCCAACATATGGCTTATCTTGGAGAAGTATCCGTGAGCACTTGGAAAGAATATATATCCTACTCTTTTGGGGTGCAATGATCTATAGTTCTCTGTTAGGTCTAGTTCATTTATCATATTATTCAAGTTCTCTGTTTCTTTATTAATCCTCTGTCCAGTTGTTCTATCCAAAATTGAGAGTGGTGTATTGAAGTCTCTGTTATTGTAGAGAAATTTATTTCTCCTTCCAGCTTTGCCAGCATGTGCTTCATGTATCTTGGGGCAGTGGGTTGCATAAATATTTAGAATAGCTACTTCTTCTTGTTGAATTGCTCCTTTTATTAGTATATAATGGCCTTTTTCATCCTTTATAACAGTTTTTAATTTTAAATCTATTTTGTCTGATATTAGTATTGCTACTCCAGCTTTTTTTTTTTTATTACTATTTGCATGGAATATCTTTTTCTAATCTTTCACTTTTAGCCTGGTTGTGTCCTTATGACTGAGGTGAGTCTCTTGTAGACAACATATAGATGGATCATATTTTTAATCCATTCTGTCAATCTATGTCTTTTAATTGGAATGTTCAAGCCATTAACATTTAATATTATAACTGTAAATGCATTGTTTTCTTCATCCAGTTTGGCTTTTGGCTTTCAGTTGTCATATCATAGGCACAATGAGAATTGTCAACTCTGGGGTACAGGTGAAAAAATCTTTGTTATCAGCTTCCATAGACTGCATCCTAACTACCATTGAATATCTATTTATATATAACATAAACATACAGGCAAACCATACTAATAGTGGAATCATCTTTTGCTAGAACTACAGACAGAAAACTGAACATGTGAAGTAATATCAAAGAAGAATTGATAGATCACATCCGACACTGTGAAGGGAATCCTAAATGTGGTTCCAGTCTGGATAACAGAATTGATGAGCCCACCTGCCAGAGAACCACCAGCTGAGTAAGTGCACTGATGTAGGGTGATCATGAGCTCATGATACAGAGGGTGTCAAATGGCAACATGACAATTACAGTACATCATCACAAGGTCTGAGCACCCAAAAAATATATACAGGAAAATCTGACCATCACATGCTGGGAGAGAAATTAATTTACTGTCTGCCAGAGAATTGACAATCAATGCACCAAAAATCAATGAGAATAAATTGTCTATTAAGAAATACATCAGAAAGTTCAGCTATGGGTCAGTTACAATGACAGCAATAATTTAAAAAATTTAGCAAAAATAAAAGTAAGAATTCCATACTATGAGAAAAATTATATGAAAAATGTAATTTTCTTAAGTCAAACATCATAGAACAAATACATTGATGAATGAGGCATACTTTATAGATAACCTGACAATGAAAACCATTATTTCTACCTTTACAAAGCAATATGGTGAGGCAAGGCAAGGAAAATAAAATGGATATGAACTCCAAAAGGAATAGCAGTCCTGCCATTAGCAAAAATCTGCACAGGTAATATGAAAATATTATTGGAAGAGGTTTTGAGAAGGGAATTGATTGCATAAAATCTACAAAAATATCAAACATGAAATAAGTAACTAAAGATAGAAAATTAAAACGTGTAAGAAACAATAGCATGAAATTATATGGACTACACATATATATATGTGTAATTATATAACTTAGATATACCAGACCTTGTGGTGGAAATCAAACATTTCATTGAAAGAAAACCAATATCATAATTTTTAAAAAGGTATCTTCAGTAACTTAAAGGAAGGAAGAGGAGGAGAAGAGAAGTAAGAGGATAAGGAAAATTGACCAAAATATACACAATGGTGGTGGGTGATGTATGGGAACCCTATATGTTGTTGTGCATGTTTGTTTTGTAGGTTCACAACTCCTAATATACAATTATTGTTTATGTATGTTCATGTATACATGATATACTTCAATTAATTTTTAAATGAAAATAATATATATGTATATACAAAATGGAAACATATTTGTGAATCTGATTGCATTACAATGAAGAATTTCTTTCTCTATAACCAACACAAGGGTGCTGAATTTGACATCACAAACGACTTTAAAATTAACTTGTAAGGCTTAGAAAGGAATGCCAAAGAAGAAGTGCAAATATATTATTTTAGAAATAACTGTATATTCTCCCCCATTGGTATTGAATGAAAATTAAATTTTTAACCACAGGGTACTGCAACAAAATAAGAAAAATGGAAAAAAGTATATATGGATGGACCAATTGCTAGTGAGTTCGTAGATCCAAGGCTATGTGGATATGTATTTTTGTTTGTGTTTATAAGTTGATCAAACTGCTGTACAAAACCATTCCTTTTAGTATTAGCTAGTTAAGACTAGCTTACATTGCAGTCACAAATAAACGTTAAGTTGGTGCAAGAGTCGTGATACTTATTTTCAACTTATGATCATTGTGTGTTGTCTATAGTTTTGTACGGTATAACCCACATTCAAAGAGCAGGCTATTGGGGTGCCTTATATATGGGATGTTAGTGTTCCTCATGGCTGATTCAAGTACATATGTTAGCTCTTAGATCCACAAACATTACTTTTGCTTGCATTTTTTGGTCAAGAATGTTATATCAAAGACTTTTAGCCTGTTATTCATGAATGTTGACTCAATTTTCCTTTCTTACAGAGGCTATTGGAGAGAAGGCCACCTAAGAAGGGGCATGAGATATTTTGAGTAATATTCCAAATGAGACTTTATTTATTAAATTGCAAATGCACATGCAATTCCCCTGCATTTCCAGTCAGAATCATGATTACCTCTAAGATAGAAGAAAAGGTTATGAAAAGGGAGAGGAACATGGTAAAACTTAGTATCTTGGAATGTTTACATTGCATTGAGACTATTTTTGTAATTACTCATTGAAATTAAATGTGATTAAGAAATCAATTGATTCTTCCTTTCCAGTATATAGCCAGAGTGCTCTGCTGAATATTGATTAAATTACAGTGTTAAAGCTTTATTCATCAATCTAATCAAATATCTATTAAAATTTGTTCACTTCCTTTGAGTTAGGGTCTAAAATTGAATTATTTTTGGCCATGTTTATCAAAATATATTGATTCTAAATTTATCATTATTCTTTCCCTGGACAGTGCAAATTTCTGTAAGTTAAAAAGAAATTGGGGGCTGTGTGGCTGAAATGGTTGGGTATCTGTCTCCCACATGGAGGGACCAGGATTTGATCCCTGGGACCTCCTGGTATAAATAAAGAAAAATATAAAAGGTGTGCAAGTCTCCAGGTCCCATGCATTGGTGCGGTGCTGGACCCTGCAAGTGGGTGAACTCCTCAGACCCTGCACATGGGTGTGTCATCAGGCCCCATGAGTGGGTGTAAAGTCAGACCCCGCCAAGCCACAAAGCAAGATGATGACATAACAAGAGTGTGACACAAGGGAGAACCAAGAGAAGACACACCAATAAACCAGGAACTAAAGTGGCTCAGGTGGTAGGATGCCTCTCTCTCATATCGGAGGTTCTCAGGATCGAATCCCCGTGAAGACAGAAGGAGAAGGATGAGAAGAGAGGGCAGGAAACAGACACAGAGAATTGCCCAGCAAATGGATACAAAAACAGCAAAAACAGGGGTGGGGGGGTAAAAATGGATAAAAGTAAATAAATCTTTTTAAAAAATCAGTCATAAAAAGTATCATTTTAATTTACCTCTTCAGCTGATACCCAGTTTCTAGGATTACAATATCCATTGCTACAGTTTAAAGCGCACAGCTATGGAGTCACTCAATTAGAAACAAAACATATAACATTGACAATGTGTGATAGTTTCATTAATCAATACTTTTCAATTAATGGTGTTTGAACAGTTGGATATTTATATAGGATAAACATCAATCTCACTCTCACTATATAGAATTTGTAGAGCTTAAAGTTCAATATATGAAAGTCAAAAGTGTAATGGATTTAGAGATGAACCATGGAAAATGTTTCAATGATATCAAGCTATCTCTCATGTATTTGTTGTATTTATCATACAGGAAGCAAAATGCAAACTGCAATATACAAGATTCATAATTTTATGAAAATAGAGTTGAGAATTTCTTTTCCTCAAAAGATATAGAAAAGTCAAAAATTTTATATTACAAACCAAGGAAATGTACCCATCCCAAATAATGTAGACAGGAATTTCACAGAAAAGAAATCCAGACTAACACTAAACATGCTAAAACTTTCACACTTAGCCCAATGATATATATATCATACATATACTCATGCATATATACTAAGCACATTAGAAACACTTGATATATCTGGCAATATAAAATATGGAGGAAGAAGTTGAGAAAAGAGAACTCTCAAACATTAATCATTTGTATATTCATTGGTACAGTCAGTTTAGAATATGGTGTGGACTTGTTTCAACAGGCCTAAGCTAAGTTATTTTTGAGTGAACCCCCAAAATTCAGGGAGCTCTACTTATTCGGGATTCCTGTTCAT
Organism: Cabassous unicinctus; assembly: GCA_029593785.1. Taxonomy (NCBI): domain Eukaryota; kingdom Metazoa; phylum Chordata; class Mammalia; order Cingulata; family Chlamyphoridae; genus Cabassous; species Cabassous unicinctus. The sequence goes on from JAQZBX010015326.1 coordinate 18,076, forward strand.
TTTGTGTTGGGCACAGGTTGATGGAGACCCATATACCCAAGTGTCAAATAGAAATCAAATTGTAGCAAAATAATCCAGTTCTTTAATCCATAGTTCTTTCCTTTTGTTATTTCTGCTGAATTAAGCATGATACATGGTCAAGCTTTATTTCATTGGGGTTTTGGAGCTTTCTCATCTTACAGGAATAAACACTAAAAAGGGAAGTTAAATATAATTCAATCTACTTCAAACATACTATATTAATTAATATTATATATTTGTATAACCAATGCACAAAGGGCATGCATTATGAGGAAAAAGTCATATGTTTGCCTTTTTTGGCCACTGAGACAAGGAGACTTAAATTTATGTGACATTTAATATCAGAAAGGTGGTTACATTTAAGCAATGGGAAATATTTTTACTGCTAAATGTTGTATTTTATGTATGAAAATTCTCTCATTCCATCTATCCTCCTTTCCAGGAGTTTTGATTCACTTTAATTTCTCCCCTATCGGAGAAAAAGTGCATTATCCCTATGCTTCATGCCTTCTTAACTGCTCAGTAATTGAGAAGCTGCTCCTGGGTAGCTTTTGACAGTACTAAAGGTTTGGCCCAACCATGGGACAAAAAGTTACTATAAAGACAAAGAAGACTTTGTGAGCTTGATTTTTACCAATCCAATAGGTGATATTGTCCTTTCTGCTGTGAAAATTTAAACTCTAAATTCTCTCTTGTATAGCATCATGGGTTTCTACTCCTGGACACAATGATCAAATAAACATGAAGGCACAACTGAAACATATTAATATAGAGAAGACTTAAGGGGGGAAAAAAGACTTCAACAAAAGTTTAGATGTTTCTTAAAACTGAGTTCCTGTGTGCATCAAATGGCAAAAATCCAACTGAAATTCCAGCTATCTATTCAAGATTAAGTAAGCATGTTTGTGTCATATCTGTCCTTAAAATCTTCAGTAGACTTTTGGCCCAAGATAAAAACACTTATCTATTATCCTGATGAGGACATCATAAAATAATAGCTAAGAAATAAAAAGTAATGTTCATCAGTGATGAATAAAATGAAAGGTATTCACAAATTGATCTATTTATATTTTGGAATACAACAAATGAGAATTGGTGTTTAATGGACAGGAGAAGAAACTGTAGATAGGAAGTAAGGCTTTCTTATCTACAATGATTTCAGACATCTTAAAATCAGAAATGTGTATCCTTTTACAAAGGGAATGAACATGCAATACTGAGCCTGGTATGTTGATTTAGATTTTGCTTAACCTTAATAGATTGACACCAGCAGTACTCAGCTTCAGCCTGCTGCTGTACACAGGCTTAAAGTATTTGAGGGTGACTCTATTGAAATAGAAACTGAGAAAACTGTGAGGGGACTACTTGGGCAGCTTTTAATGGTTAAAACCTGAGAGGAGAATCTTGCTACCTGGCACTGAGGGAACATTCACAAATTGTGACCAGCTGTACTTCTAAATTTCTTTAAACAAAATCTCAACAGCCATTTAGGTCCAAGGTATGCAGGTTCTAAGCACCTCTTATTTGACTCACTCAAAATTTTAAATTATCTTCTCAATATTACAAAGCATAGGAAGATTTCAGATTATGAGTAAAAGAGAAGGAAAACATCTTTAAGTGACTCTAAATCCACTGAAACAATTAAAAAGACAGTGGGATATTTGAAACCTCTAGTTAATATACTCAAAGAGATAAAGGATGATTTTGCATCTGTATTTTGCTATCAGAAAATAAATCACTGACAAGAATTCTAGATGGTTTAGGAAAATTATACAAATGTATATATATGTGTATATACATTATATGTAATTTAAGCCCTAAAATATCATTTAGGATAGTTTAGATTTGAAGATAAATTTTCATGATATATTATTAAATTATAAAAATCTAGAAAATATGCAAGCAATAAATGGTTATTCTAATATTGAGATAAAATATGAAATTGGCAATTTAAAAATTACAATAAAAACTAGGAAAATTACTCAGATTAGATAAACATATATTTCTTGATTGACATAGCCTACTTCTTAAAGGTACTATTAATTAAAAATACATGCTTTGAAATCTCATTGTAGAGCTTCCAAAAGTAATAAAATGATTAAAATACAAGGAAAAATAAAAATGTAGAACTTCAAATATCCATAAAATAAAATAGACAAAATAAGAAATGAAGTAGAAAGTGAAAACTTTGAATTTAGGAGGACCCTGGAGTGTAAAGAGCAATGTATGTGTATCATTTATTATAAGCAATATCAGATATTCTGCAAGCAAAATCCAAAACCACTTGTTGTTACATCTCACTCCACCCTATTTGCTCGTCACCATGTAGAAATATTCAATGCATCATTAGGCATGCACCTATTCAGATTGATCACACGCAGAGAGAAAAATATTCCAAAGAATATTCCATGTTGAGGGCATGGTTTTTATATTTCACTTTTCAAGGAGGGGAACAACTTTAAATTAGAACTATATGCTACATCCTTATTGTGTCTTTAATTCTGCAGTTGTGCCTTAATTTTGATCACTTTTTTTAAAAAATTGGGGCAGACTTTGTGGTAAGGTAAATGCAAAGAGAGCAATTTGAATTTAATTCCTTAATGCAAACTCAATATTCTCTTTCAATGTGGAAGTATCTTGTACCTTAAATTTTTAAAAAAATGTATAGGCACTTATATTGGTATTCACCAATGGTATTCTCCAAAGGTTTTCCTTCTTTGACATAGCTCAAAATTACCTTAAATGTTATTTGCAACAGTTTAAAAATGCAGGAAATCTTCTCTAGAAGAATGTGTAAATCACACAAATGTTTGGAACTGAAAAAAATTGGAAGCAGATGAATACCTCAATATCATGTATAAAACACCAAAATATATAAAGAAAAAAACATGGATATTTTGCATGGGTAAATTCAAATTAAGAACATATATTAAATATAAATTAAACTTCATTCAAAATTTTTTCATAATTTTTAAATTAAAAAAAACCCTCCTTGGGAATTCAAAACATCTGTTGAACATTCTTCCTAGAACAGTGTTAATCTCTCTATTCCACAGACTATTGATGAAGGGGTTCATGAATGGGGGCAACATGGTGTAGAACACGGCCATGAGAAGATTTTTAAGAGAAGGTTTATTTGCAATGGGACCAAATGCAGCAGTCACTCCAGCAATTACAAACAAAATGAGAATTTTCAACTGTGGGGTACAGGTGGTTAGGGTTTTGTTACAGGCTTCCACAGAATGCATCCTAAACACCATTGAAAATATATCAATATATGACTTAACCATAAAGGCAGAACATACTAATGTAACACAAGAAATTAGACCTAAGACCATAGACTCAGAAAACTGAACATCTGGAGATGAAACCCTCAAAATTTGAGGCACCTCACAGAAATATTGGTGGAGCACATTGGACTCTGTGAAGGGAAGCCTGAACATGCCACCTGTGTGGATAGCAGACTGGATGAACCCACTTGTCCATGAGCCACCAGCTGCCTATGTGCACAGACGTGGGGTGATGGTAAGCTTATAGTGCAGAGAGTGGCAAATGGCAACATAGCGGTCATAGGACATCACCATAAGGAAGGCTAACTCTGTGGATACAAAGAAGATGACCAAGAAGATCTGGGCAGCACATGCTGGGAAAGAAATCAATTTACTGCCTGTTAGAGAAATCACAGTCATTTTTGGTACAGTAACTGAAATGCAGCAAAAGTCTATGAGGGATAAATTTCCAATAAAGAAGTACATTGGAGAATGCAGATGTAGGTGCATTACAATGACAGTAATAGTGAGAAGATTCCCTATCACCACTCTCAGATACATCATTAGGAACATCAGAACTTGTAGGACTTGGAAATCTAGGGAGGTTGAGATATCCATGAGGAGGAATTCTGTGAAAATAGTGAGATTGTCCAGGTTTTCTAATATGTTTCCATTTCCCTGTAGTCAAAGTACAAAATGGTAAGAATATTCTTAAAACTAAGTGCAGATAATCCATATTACTCACAAATAAAATGTCACCTTTGGTATAAAAATGTGGTTTCTTATGAGGAATTCAGTTTAAAAGACGGGAACACAAGTATTTTGAAACCAATTTATTTGTTTATTTACTTTTTTACTTTCTTTCATTAATTTGCTCTTATATGTTAATTTCAACATCTATAGATTCAGAAAATCTAAGTACATGAATAAATCAAATAGGAAGCCCATAATTTTTGAATTATTGAGTCATATGTACAATATTTCAGTAAAACATCTATTCAATTTCAGCCTGGGCATATGCAAGGATTATTTCCTCACTTCCTTTATTAGCAAATGGGCATCTCAGAAATGCTCTCTACAAGATCCTCTGCGTCAGTCCATTTAATTGAACACTGTACAGAGATTGTCTTCATGACTAAGGTGACTAAGAATTTTGCTTTTATCTCCCAGTCTTAGGCCAACTGACTTAAAATCAATTTTGGTAACACAGTTAATGAGTGTTTATGAGATTCTTCTCAGAATGGTGACCAGATGGATTAGGTGTCACCACTCTTTCATTCCAATTGCTCTATAACATATGACTTTGAGTCCTTGCTCTCCTCCTTTACAGCAACATCCATGAAAGTTTTTATGCTATTAGAATCTAATTGATTCCATTTTTCTTTTGTAGTGTGTACAAGAGTTCCCATGCTCTCTGTCTAGTTTATACTCTCACCTGGTCACAGTATCTAAGAAAAGCATCACACTTGATCTTACTCCTCAAAGCATGCTTCTTTCCATTAGTCATTAATTCTGATATTTCATGAAGGCCTAAATTCCTGTCCATACACCTGGCCCACATGCTTTTCTAGTTTTAACGGAAATCTCTGCATTCAAAATAACTGCTGTAGCCACAACTATTTTACTTATGCATTTCTTGAAACATACCAAATCATAAAGAATTGCTGAATCCTTAACAAGCCTTTCATTACAAAAAATAATTTTCTTGAAGAGTATTATTTCAGAACTATTTAATTTTATATATAGAAAACATGGAATGGAGGGGTAGTAAGTATAAACTGTTAAAATTTTATTTTTGATAATATTGTATGTATATTTCATTTGTAAATACAAAATTGTATACAAAGGCTATGTCTTATGTAGATGATTTATAATAATAATTGGAATGAAATTTTTTTTACTTTCATTGATTAAATTCATATGACTTTCCAGGACTTTTGCAAGATATTTTGGCAACTTTTGCTATAATAATCATTTCAATTATGAATATTCTTCTATCATCCTAAATTATATGAAAACAAGAATGATTTTAAGCAGAGATTTTATTAAATATCAACATTACTCAATTATTAAGGTGATACTGTTTAACCAAGTGTTAGATTTTTAAACAATCAAAATTCAAGATGATTTTTGAAAATTTCCTTTACCAAAACCACACCCTGTTCTTGCTCCTATAACTCTTATTCCTACTGTACATCTCTTTAGATTGCATTTTTCTCCTTGGTTTTACAAATTCTCAAGTTTTTCTGTGTTACAGTTATCAAACATCTTGTAGTTCAGAAGGCATCATAATGGTTAAATGCATATCCTTGCGTGAAAGAGAGAGATGGATTTCAGGGTTTTATCCCTAATCCTTATTACATAAGGGGTATTTAGAAATTACTTATTTCACAATTGTAAACTTTGGGAAAATTGAGTGGGATACCTATCCTTCATCAATTTTTAATACATGAAATATAGTATGTATTGAAAATTTATATAGAATGTATCTAATTCTTAATATCCTACAAATAAATATAAGTTGTTCATAAATAAAAAGTTCACTGATATCTCAACCTATCCATTGTTATATCAAGGTATATTTTTGCTTATGAAGATTGATTTCCATGAAATACTATGTAATTCATTGTTGTCTCTGAATTTCTTAGCTATAATCCACAATATAGATCAAGTAATATTTAATTCATAGTGCTTGTGTTAATTCATTATCTTGGTAATTTCTGTAACATTATATTTTCAGTGTTTGGAATACAGTCTAAGTATCACATACATATCATCAAGTACCATTTTCAAAACTAATTAACTATAACAAAACCAGAATCAGAGATATTCAAACTTTCTAAAATTACCAATTTGTAACGTGGAGCAAAAATAATTAAGTATGTTAATGATCTTGAGAGGTATCATAATTTTGTCAGTGAATTCTTCATTAGTCATTTTAAAGAAACACATGACTTAAAGCACATAAATATACCTGGAAAATGAGGAAACACGTTTATCTCCTATAATATGAATATTATTTTTGCCCAGTTATAAAAACTTTACACAGTTTGTGACTCTGCCTCATTCTTCTTTGAATAAAATTCAAGGAGTGACATCTCAGGAAAATTCACATAAACCTGTAATCCAAGGAACAATAGTGGTTCTAGATACTTTATAATCAGGAGTATTCTTTAGGAAGGACACATATAGGTCATAACTTTCAGGTACCCTGGGGAACTAATGATTTCATCCTATACAGAGGCAAGTTTCCTTCAATTACTTATTGGTGCAGATTCTTTGGTTATACTCTTGAGATTAGATGAATTTGTAACTGTGCTTTTTAGCAATACACTTATCAAAGAAATTTTGTTCATAAAGGATTATTCAAAACAGTTTCATAGTCACTGGTGACACAATAAATTTTCAATTTTATGTCTGATTATAAATATAAATATTTATATTACTCTATATCAATAAATCAAGCAACTACAATAAATTTGACTTTTCTATGGATTTGGATTAATATTATAGTGGGATGGAAAACCATATACTATTTTAAATTTTCAAGGTCACCAAAAACATGAAAAAATTGTCCACGAGTTATTAAATTAAAGAAAATGGGATACATTTTACAATGAATTTTACAAAGAAAGCAAGTAAAAGAGGTTATGTCACAGTGTGGGACTCTTGCCATAAGTGCTCTGAAAAGACCCTCAAACATGGAATATGACAATAATGTTAGGTACCCCTTAGAATATGACTTACTGCCACCACAAGCAGGTTGGAGGGAAGTTGTTTATTTGTCTTTATTTTGAAAATTCTTATTAATAGCTATGAATCAGGAGAGTATTAGAATATTGGAGAGGCTAAGAAGCATTAAGTAAAGACTTGGAAAAGAAGGTTCAAAAATAGAAGTCTCCAAATACCCCTTCATAATATGGACACAATTAAGAAAGTTGGCAGGTCATGTTTGGTGATTAGAGTGAATGAGTTAAGTCTATGAAAGAAGAATCCCAGATAAGTTAGGTCTATGAAAGAAGAATACCCCTTGACTTAGGACAAGAGTGTTTGGTCTTCATCAGAGGTGGGACCCCTCAGCAAGTGTTTCACAAAGCTTCAGTAGATCTTTACCTACCTACTCCACATTCTCATTGTTTGCATGTGCATTTTTGGCAAATAATCAAATCTCTGAAGGATTGCTCAGCCTGATGGAGGCCACAAAAATTCCCTGATGGCAACAGTAATTCATAGTGAATACATGGGAAGTGCTGGGCAGATTTGTCATCTGGAGATGAGTAAATGGTTTAATGATAGCCAGGCATCTAATAAAGTCATATTTTTTATATTTATGGAAATATAGCACTCAAAAGAGGGTAATGATAAGGTAAAATACACAAAAAAATATACTACCTGAAGTTATTAGAAATATTACAGAACACAATTCGTAGAATTTATATAAAACATCTGTTTTCAGATTTTTTTATTCCAGGGATCATTAACATTCTAAAGAACTATTGAAAATCTTTAATGACATCATTTTGTGACTTATATCCATGGAAAATTAACAAATTAAGAATTAAAACTGATACATGTTTAAGTAAATATTTAAATCATTAAATATACTAATAGATATTTCCCCAAACCAAATTAAATAAATGAGAATAAAGAAATTATTTAATCCTTATGAAAACCTTTTTAATCCTGGCTTTCTAGAAGATAGCTGAATTCTTATATCTGCTTTTTCTTCTTTCCTTTGAAATATGTTAGTTTGCTGGAAGAGGATAACTAAAATATGGTTTTGTACAGATCTGTGGTTAGAAAAAGGAAGAAATATTTTGTTAGCACTTTAAGATAATGATTAATATTCTTCTTTAATATTAATATTCTATACCCAAAATCAACAAATGTTGATTTCTTAAAGAATAGTTCTAGTGTAAAAGCTGAAACCATGTTAATAAACTATTCATAATTTATTAGATTTAAATACATTATTTATTTAGCAATTTCAGTGGGTTTTACATATGCATGATCTTGTAACATCAAGTAGTTTTCATGTGGAAAATATTGGCTCACAGGGTGATAGAGACCTTACAAATATGACATTTTTCATTTTATGATACCAAAATAAACCACATTTTAAAAAATAACCAACAATACTATCAGACAGCTATTAATTATTAGGAAGCTCTCAAGCTCATGTGAAAGACTCATGTTTTTCTAAAATCAAAATTTCATTTGAAAAGAAAATATTATCAACAGCTAATTTTGTATCTTTTTTTATTAGAGCATTTTCTTGGTTTGTAGAAAAATTCTTGCTGAATGTAGAGAGTTCCCATATACTCCACATGTAGTTTTACCTCTTATTAAGAGTTTACATTAGTTTATGGTTCAAGTATTATATTTCTTTTTTGATCTTCTGTCTAGGTGTTCCGTCCATTATTGAAAGTGTTATATTGAAATATCCTACTGTTACTGGAGAGCCATCCCTTCAAATCTGATGATATGTGCTTCCTATATTTTAGGGCTCTAGTCACACAGCTTTACCTGTGTACAAGCTGTTTGTGCCTGGTAGGCAAGTTCTGTGAGTGTGAGCCAGTGACCAGTGTTCTCATTCAGTTCTTTAGGATGCCAAATTATAGACTGGCACCAACATACAGGTAACTCAGTATACACCTAAAGGTTACTCTGTTCCTCACAGAACAGGGCCAGGTATCCACAATTACAGCACAAGTCAGCAACAAATAACAATAGGTTGGGGTATGGGATGGGTCATTAAGGATTTGAGAAGGTTCTCTTACCATTTTAAAGATGTGTTTTTTGATTGGAGCTTCCTAATTACTGCATATCTTTACCTGTGTTCTGGGGCTCTGAGGAAGATTATACTCAAAGTTTTTTACAGTGTTTCAAATATTGTGTGGGGCAACAGATGCCTGGAGAATATTACAGCACATATTTCATTGACTGGAAACCCTTAATAACTTCATTTTTGACAAAATCCCTGTCAAGCATCAAAGTCTGAGAGGCTCTAGTCCATTTGACAGTAATAAACTTTATTTAATCCTTGATGAATGTAATTTTAATTCACTTTTTTATTGATAAAACAAGTCAAGAGTTAATGAATTGGATGGATTTTTTTAAAACCTTTGACTCATCTTTTTTTTTTTTTTAATTTTCTATATATCATTGTTTTCTACTCTTTCTTTTATTATTATCTTTTTTTCCTTAGCAGAGAATTAGTTTGCTCTTCTTTATCTGCCTTCTTGAGTTGGAAATGTAGGTAAATTTTCTTTGTACCTTTAACTTTTTTTAGAATAAACACAATTTTAAACTTTTCACAATGCGTTGCTTTATTTATATTCCACTGCTATAATTCAATATATTCAATTCAAAAATATATTTTTAAAATTGTACTTATAATTTCATTTTGTTAATTTTTAAATTATTGTAAATAATTATTTGTCTTTAGAGAATGTGTAGGTTATTATATAAAAGTCATAGAAAAGTACAACTTTTCCCCATAGCCCCTTATTGTTGTCACTTTAGCATTGGTGTGATACATTTTTACAATTGGTGGAAGAATAATATAATATTATTTTCTATTAGAGTCCATACTTTGCATAAGTTTTTCCCATATGCCACCCTATTATTAACACCTTGTAGTAGTGACATACATTTGTTAGCATTCATTAACCATATTCTACAGTTTACATTAGGGAAACAATTTGATTGGAGTCAAAGTACTCAGGATTGTCAAGAATGGCATGAACAAAAAATACAAACATAGGTATTAGGTCCTTCTTTAAGATTTTTTTTAAGTGTTTATTTTTTTAGCAGTGGTGAAAACACCCGTAGAATTGTGACTGTTACAAGCTATGTCTTTGAGGCTCAGACCCCCCCTTGAAATCAGCACCTCCATATCATACTAAAAACACACCTCAATTTGATAGGACAGTGTTGAGTGTGGCCTAGTCACTATGTTTGCCTAACCAACAAACTTCATCATATAGATATACACTTCATTTCCCATAGTTTAGGTTCAGTTAGAAATTACATAGAAGTCATTTCCCCAGGTTCTGTTGCCCTGTGTAAAAAGGTTCCTAGAGTGGGTCAGACTAAACTTACAACAATTAACTGTATGATATGAATAGCACACTGCTGAAAAATAATATAAACTTTCCAAATATTAAATAAGATTATTATAGAAATATCAAAAGCACACAAACAATTCATTCTGGGCAATGTAAAATTAGAGATAATTTAACTCAGAATTTCTCATTCTTTTAAAAAAAGGCTGTTTGTCCCATGTTAATTGGGGCAATTTTGAATTACCTGATTAAATATATTTGAAACTTTTTATCTTCAAAATCTAACAGACATTTAAATGTTAAGTGTGAATTTCTAAGAACAGTTAGTAACATTGGGGATCATTTCAGAAAATAACATCCAGTAAAGAATGTATATACATGTCCTAATATTATAAATTAAATCTATTGTTCAAAATATAAAATGGAAAGAAGAAAAATTCTATTAAGGCTATCCATGATTTAATTTTAATCTTTGTGCAATTCTATATTTTCCAAATAAACCATTAGAAGTGAACTGGGGCTAGGTTTGGGGGAGGTCGCAGGTAAAATCTGGGGTTTTTGGGGTATGTGTTTGAAACTACAGCACTGGGAATGTTCTTTTGGCAAATATGGCAGGGAATGGTTACTGGTTTAAGGTATTGGATGTGGGGGCATGCGGGACAAGTCATACTTGGGGCGGACTTTTAGAGGGTGTGTAGAATTCATCTTGTCATTGTATGTTATATCAGAGGATGGAGACTCACATGATGGACAGGAAGATGTTGGACTCCCATCCTGGGGAGTCCTGCTATGATCTCAAATAGAGGTGTGGGAGTCTCTGGAGATCATAGGCAGTGCCTAGCAGGGCAATGTTATTGCATGTAACTATAAATCTGGTCCTTGAATGAGTTAACTGTGGTGATTATGATGGGTCCTGATGGGAGAGGGAAGGAAGAATAGTATAGATGGAACATGGGACATTTTTGGGGCAATGGAATTGTTCTACATGATCCTGCAAGGATGGATACAGACCACATCAAACTTCATCAAAATATATAAAAGTGGCCATCCAAGATGTATACCACAATGTAAATCATTGACCTTCTTTAGTATTAATGTTTCAATATTAGTACATCAAGTGTAACAAATATATCATTCACATGTTAAATGTTATTAATATGGGAAAGAGGAAAAGGGAGTGGATGCTGTGTATATGGGAATCATCTATATTCTGTACATGACTTCACTGTAACCTAAAGCTACTTTGAAGACAAAATGAAAAAAAAAAGAAATTGGACAAATAAAGGGAAGCAAATATCACTGTACATACAAGCCAACAGATTTTACAGTGATGAAAGATATAGGTTAATGTTTTTTAAATTTTATATTTTATATTTTTATATAATTTCAAACGTTAAAAGCTTTCCATATTTTGTTGTTTTTAAAACCATCCATTATTATATCATTTTCCTGTTAATTGTATTCGGTTATTTTGTTGGCTTCAATTATGAAGACGTTTTGGATCACAGAAGGTTTACAATTGTGAGAGGGGAGGATCATTGGTGTGGTGTACCAGAAATGGGGGATGTATGGGAGTAGGTTCACCTGGGACAGACCTATAAGGCATATGATTGAGTTCAAGTGTTTATAGGGTATTGTCACAGTGGGTGGAGAGCCACACAATAATCAAAGGAATATCAAATTTCCATCTTGGAGAGCCCTGCCACATTTTCTCATGGGACAGCAAGAATCATGTTTACAGGGGCAGTGACTACTGAAGGAGGATGGACCATTGATGGGCCCTTGATTGTGATGACTGTATTGATGAAGCTTTACTTTGGAAATTGAAACTTAGCATAGCATTTAGGGTGCGTAAGTGTTACTTCCTAAAAGCCTCCTTGTTGCTCAAGTGTGGCCTCTCTTTAAGCCAAAAGTCAGCATACAATTGCATTACCTTCCCTCCAGAATGGCGTATGACTCCCAGGGATGAGCTTCCCTGGCCCTGAGGGATTATTACCAAGAACCAACTAACACTGCAACTGGAAAAAGACCTTGACAACAAAGGAAAACGGTAAAGACAAATGAGTATATATGGCTAAGAGACTTCAAAGTGAGTCGGGAGGTCATTTCAGAGGTTAAGCTTATGCACATCTCAGTAGGAAATCATTGACTGCCAAAGTAAATAATACCACAAATTGTAGGGCTTCTGAGGGCTCTGGCGACATCCAGACACTATAGGAAGGACAGATAGCTTAGGAGTTTGGTTCCTTGCCAGTGGTTCCTACTTTGGATTTATACCCCACAGGGTGACAGAGTTGGACTCAGTTGTGTTTTCCCTGCACATGGCTCTACTGTCCCTCTCTTTGAACCTATATTTATTATTAGAGTTGATAGTTGTATGTCCAAGAAACTTAAATCATTGGGCTTTCCATGTGCCTGTTTGGCCCTGAATCTCTACACCTTGCAACACCTACTTTCCAGTTCACTGGACTCACCCAGAACAACAAACAAGGACATGATGACTGACAACAGCCATCTCAAGGAACAGAGAGAGTCCACAACTGCAAGAAAGAAAGTCTCATCCATCTGCCCCATAGGATCTAAACCCCCTCTCAATTAGAAGTGAAGTGGGCATCATCATCACAGAATCCTCAGGATTGGGTAATGGAATATGGACTACAGTAGCTTACAGTTTTTCTACTGTAGACATGCTGTAATCATAGCAATGGAAGAATTTTTATCATAGATGTGGAGGCAGTGGCCACTGGAGGTTCTGAGGGGAGAGAGAGGGAAAAGTAGGTGTAATTTGGGGGCATTTTTAGGACTTGAAAATTACCCTGATCACATTGCAATGACAGACACAGGCCATTGTATATCTTGTAATAACTTGCAAAAATGTGTGGGAGAATGTGTAAAGTACAATGTAAACTATACTCATCACTTAGTGGCAATGCTCCAAGATGTGTTCATCAATTGTGGCAAATGTACCAATCTAATATAGGATGTTGTTGATGTGGGAAAATATGGGAGGGCTAGGGAGCATGGAATATGGGGCATATTGGAATCCCTTATATTTTTTGTGTACATTTGTGTAATATATTTTTTATGTATTTAAAAAAATAAAAAAGTATAATTTTAAAAATTAGGTTTTTTTTTTCTGGTCATACTTTCCATACTATTCACTTGGGTCTATAGAGCATTAGGATTCTTCTTTAGGGAATATGACCAATTCAGCTAGAAAACAAACATCATTTCATGAAGGTTTAATATCCATCAAATACAAAAATATATTAAAATTCAACAATAAAAAGTAAAACTACCCAACTAAAAATTGGTCAAAAGAGTTGAACAGACAATTGTCCAAAGAGGAAATACAAACGGTGAAGAAACACATGAAAAAATGTTCAACATCACTACCCATTAGGGAAATGCAAATCAAAACTACAATGAGATATCATTTCACACCTATTTGACTTGCCATTATTAAAAAGTTGGAAAACTGTAAGTGTTGGAGAAGATGTGGAGAGAAAGGAACACATTCACTGTTGGTGGGAATGTAGAGTGTTGCAGCCACTGTGGAGGACTTTTTGGCAGTTCCTATGGAAGTTGAAAATAGACTTCCCACGTGAACTGGCAATGCCATTTTTTGATATATACCCAGAAGAACTGAATGCAGTGATGCAAACAGACATTTTAAAACTTAATTTCATTGAGGTTTTATTCATGGGTGCCAAAATTTGGAAACAACCCATGTGTCCATTAACTAATATCTGGATAAACAAATTGTGGTGTAAACACATGATGGAATATTATGCATCTGTAAGAAGAAATGAGGTGATGAAACATATGATAACGTGGATGAACCTGGAGGGTATTATGTTGAGTGAACCAAGCCAGACACAAAAGGACAAAAAATGTATTATTGTTCTATAATGAACTAAATATATTGTGAAAATCATGGAGTTAATAACTGGAATATTCATCACCAGAAAATAGAATGAGGGTATAGAATGGAAAGTTGAGGGTTAATCTGTGCACCATTGGTAAAAATGTTGTTTGTAAATCTGTGGAAATGAATAGAAATGTTGAAAGCACAACATAGTGTTTGTAACTAGGAGAGTTATCATATGGGTACAACAGAGGTTGAAAGGGTAAGTTTAAGGTTGTGTATATTACTAGAAGGAAAGCTAAAAAATGTAATATGGCACTGTATAACATAGTGAAAAATCATGTAAAATACAAATATGGGTGGTATTGGATGCATAAGACTGTTTTTACAAAATATAAATGCAAATAAACTAGAGAGACAGAAACAGAATAGCAGCTAGGTATGGCAGGGGAATCATAAAAAGAATGAGATGTGATGAGTTTTTCTGTTTGATTGTATGTTTGTTTTTAGTTTATTAATATTTTTCTTATATTGGAATAATGAAAATACTCTAAAAATCATTGAAGAGATGAATACACAACTATGTGTACTGAACACTTTATATACTTTGGAAGAATTTATGTTTTATTAATATATATCAATAAAATTGATTTGTTAAAAAATCTGTAGTCATTCATGTAAACAGTATAACAAAATGTTAAGAGAAATTTTGCAACATGATATATGGTTCAATGAAATAGAAACAATGAACAATTCCAAATCTGCACATGTCTACTAATATTTCTTAAAAATATATATTGCACAAAATGCCATAACACAAATGAGAATATTTTAAACATACAAAAGTATAGTTAGAAATATAAATACAATGCAGTCTTTATAAAAATATGGAGACACAAATAAAGGCTTGAATAGCACAGTTGACTAAATTATCCTAATTAGGACATATACAGTATTATGTCTAATGACCCTGAATATATATTATTTTCAAGTTTGTGTTACAGTGTATAAAAATAGATCATACACTGCAAGAAAATTCAGCATATGTACGCAGTTTTGAATCACTGAGTATCAATTGTCTGAGCATAGTTTATTAAACTGGAAATCAATGACAAAAACTTGACTACTTCTAAGAACCAGAAAAAAACGTCTACTCCTCTGGCAAGATCTGACTGATCTGCTCACATCATTGTTGTGAGCTTTAAACAGCAAATATTGTAACTTTTTTCAGGCACTAGATCAAATACTTTACACATTCTATTTTTTCTCATCCTCCATATGCTCATGAGAGTAGACATCATTGTTAACATGTTAACAGGTGAAGAAACTGTGTCACAAGAGCAGACCTGATGTGAAGAAGTGAAAAGTGAGTCATGGAGCTCATAGACTTCATTGCTGGTCCTTGGCAGCAGGCTAGTAAATAGCATTCAATAGTTTTATGTTGACACTTAAACTAAATTTAATTTCATTAAATTTAATTTCATTTAATACATTACAAATCTTAAATTTTGGCCTGACTAGTCAAAATCATTGAACTTACCTGGGAAATATTTTACAAATATTAAACCAGAAACACCTGATTTCTGGAAATGGGGTAAAGCCAGATTTTGGGCCTCTCATTTTCACCATAGGAATCCTCATAGCATTAGGGAAATTGTAGGTTTATTTCTGTTTTAATAATTGCTTCATAATATATCTTGAAAGAGAAATGTTGTGTTCATGCACAGACTTTGTTTGTGTTCTCTTCGATAGTTATCTAGAGTCAATTAGCATCCACCAATTACTTCTGGGCAATATCTATTATAGATATCAAGGACTGTGCTTGCATGGGTTTTCCTAAAGCTATGTGTAATGGAATATGGAGGCACTTGCTATAAAACAGGATTATTCCTCCCAGGGTACAGGTATTTCAAATAAATGAGCCCACTTGGGCTTACCTGTATCTGAAACAAGATTGATCCCTTACCAGAAATCCTGACTTGTCTAGCATAAGAAGACAATATTATCTTGTGTGTAATTTTGTTATTTATCTTCACCTTTTCCTTTACCTTAGTCCATGAATTACCCACAATTTTTTCCTGCACTGTTTACTTATTTGTTGAGAGACACTGCTAATAAGTTCAAAACTTTCAGCAGAATAGCTATTTCTTCATGTAAGTGAAGAGTGAGGATATATCAACAATAAACAGAGCTAATGTCAGTGACAAAAAGAGGGGCAGAGGGATAGCACTATGCTGCCCAGAGTTTCAGTATGCAGAATGCTAACTTATATTTATGGTTAGATAAATTTAGTGATGGGGTTGTCCTTATCTACAAAATATAGTATTGTTATTCAATTGTAAATATTTGCATATTATTTTCTCTTTGCTAACATATACCAAAGGAAGTTAAACTTATTCACAGTGAATCAGTGAATCTCTAACATAAAATAAAATGTGAGCATAGCCTTTATATTTCAGGTATAGTTCTTGGACTTTGTCACAGTATATCATGAAAGAGCATGTAAGAACGTGTTCATTATTCATCCTACAGCTTCAAGACTCTTGTTTGGATAAAACTCACCCAAAAATAAGGTGTGGACCCACTGAGTCAGGTTTGGGCTTTATTCCTTATTATTAGGGTCTTTTAAAGGCAGTGTGGAAGATGGAGATAGAAGGCACCATAGGTTCCCATGAACATTGTCATGTAACCAAAAGCTAAGGGGCAAGGATTGCCTGCAGACAGGCCCAGAAGGTCACTTTTCTGAAGGAATGCACCTCCTTGCTGACACCTCAATTTTGGACTTCTTCTTAACCTCAAAAGTGAAATTCAATAAATTCCCATTGCGTATAACAAGCCACTGCATAGCATTTGTTTTAGCGGCCAGGAAACTAAAACACTGTGAAAGCCCATTCTATTTCTACAATATGGTAGTTGTCTGATTAGACTTTTTATTAATTATTTTTTTAAAGATCTCAACTTACAGAATGAAAACGCATAGCTTAGGATCAACCTACTTTTACACACTGAACTAATCATTTTTAATCAATTCAAACAAATATGCTATCAATAATTTGACAATAAACAGTTTGACATAGAAGAAAAAATCTACTTAATGAACCAGTTTTGAAGGTCCTGAAATAAATACCAAAAGAGAGTATCAAAAGAGTTTTGCTACAGAAGTTTAGCCTGAAAATGACATTTTCTCTGCCTTCTGGGAGCTTGCAGACTTTATGTCACAGGTAATTACATTGGTCATGATAAAAATGGGATCCAGAAAACAAGAATGTGACATGTGGGGACACAGCAAGTGTTCTATAAGCAGTGAGAATTTGTGGGTATAATATACGCATTTCATTTGCCATGTACATTTCATGTCTTCAATTCATCATGGAAAATAGACAGTTTAAGCATGCCCAGGACAATATGTGATGTTTTCAGGGTTTAGTAAGTGTTTAGGACAGGTTCCTGCAATTCTTTCTGTAGGGGATGCAAAACAAATGTTAATTATTTACCACTTACACTAACAGATATGCCAGGGAATGTTAACAAAGAATTAGGTGTGACTACAACATCCATTAACTCATCCATCAACAATAATCCATATATTTTGCAAATGTAAGGAACACAATATCTTTGTCACAGATTACTGAAATTCTGAAATATGTTCAGGTTTATGGGTAAACATAGCAGTGATTACACAATAAAGAAAACTCAGCATACTTCATCTTAGTCACCTGATGATATTATTAACTAATAAATATTGACACATAAATAATATCTATTTATCAAAGAAAGCTATAAAGCTATTATTCCTATTTTCTAGAATCATGACTTTTAATTGTAGCAAAATTAAATAATACATGCATCAATCAATTCATCATATTTTCAGCAAAGTCATTATTCCTTAGCAATTTATTTGTCCCTAAAATATTGTAATATATAATAATGATAAGAAAAGGCTTAAAGTTAGAAATTAAAAGAATAAAAATGGAAACCAAAAGTCAAGCATAAGTACACCTCCTTCAGTAACTGTCCCCAAAGAAAGTGTTTTAAGGATTGTGTTATTATTTCTAAATATCATCTATTTCAAATATTTTACAAATATTAAATTAATTATGTAGGTATCATTGGATTAAAATTATGTAGGTATCATGGATTAAAATACTTAGGAATATATTATATGAAGATTATTATCTTATTATGACAAAATATCTTAAGATTTTAAATGGATATAAAAAGTATCTAAATGTAGTGAGAGGCTCAGAAAACAAATATTTATACTCCTGTATTGATTAAGTTATAGATTTAATAGATTGTCTTGAGTTGATATCATCACATACTGTTGGGCAAAGTTGGGAATTATAAAAATGTAAGGCAATATGAAAAATGGTTTTGAATAATTTTACTGGACTAATTAGTACTCAAGATGCAGGAAATAAATGAAGTGGTGTTTCAGGCCTGTATCACTATGATTGAATAGAGGTTCCTCAAGTACTTGACAGTTGGAATGTCACCATAAAAATTCACTCTCAGCCTGAACAAGGGGCGAAACAGTGAATGTCAGTAGGGTGAGGAACACTGGATGAGGAAACGCTCCATGAGGCACTATGCCATCTGAGCAGACAAATGTGATCTTGAAGGCATGATTGCCACTTACATGGCCATTGTTTGCTAATTTTCCTTGATATTCTAGTGAGCAAGTTTTTTATTTGTAATTTTGTGCATAGTGCTTCTTAATTTGTCATTACAATTAGAATTACAGTGTATAATATATGATTATGTAAACTACAAAGCGCATTCTAAATAAAAAATATTTTTTGATAATACCCTTCACTTGGTTGATTATGGTATTTAGGCAAAGAAATTATCAAAATGAAGTCATAAAGCATCTAATAAAATATTTGAGAGATAGAGAGAGAGAGAGAGAGAGAGAGAGAGAGAGAGAGAAAGCAATAGTGAGAGTGAAAGTGAGTGAAGTTGAAGAATCAACTTCACTATAGTCTATAGTCTTGAAACAAAAAAATAAAGAAGATTGTAAGAATTATGAGCAGAAAGCTTTATTAAGAAAAATGATAGGTTAATTATTTCAAGAAATTCCTACTTTAATTAGACGAGTTGAAAATGCCTCAAAGTTCAACTTCTTGCCTATATAAAATTTAAGAGATGTGACTTGTAATTTTTGGAGACAGTCAATGCATTATGTGTCAGCACAATTGTGTTTTACTTTGAGATTTCTCCTTCAAAAAATGAACATTCTCTGGTAAGTGACACACCACTGCAAAAATGTGCTTTTTGCTAAAAAATTCTGTTTCTATTTTTTTTCTTTTAACTTAGAAAGCCCATAAATTATAAATATATATTCAATTTCTTTGATAATTTTGTGAACTTATGAGAGGCAGAGAGTATCCTTCTTTCATCAAGTTAAAATAATCCTACATATATATATATATATATATATATATATATATAT
>JAQZBX010015327.1:0-12845 GCA_029593785.1 Cabassous unicinctus
CATGTCATAGATACATACACTTGGTAAAAATCTAGAGTGCACAGAAGGAGATGAAACAAAGTGCAACAGTCTCTCACCACCTTCCTTCCACGTTTAATTTGCTCCCTCCATCCAAAGGGGCCGCTACTCAGAAGTCCCTTAGGTAAACTTCCAGATAAAAATCTTGTGTATGCCCATATGCATGTGCTTTTAAAATCTGCACACACTGAATCATTTCATATCATCATTCCAAAAACCAGTGCCTTGCCTTTTTTTCACTTAATAATATACCTTGGAGCTCATTTACGTTCATATATACAGATCAAACAAAATTTTCAATCAATCCATTGATAAATGACTGAATCATTAACCCATTAAACTATGCACAGTATTTTCTTAAATGAATATGGCATAATATTCAATTGTTCTCTATGGATGGAAATTTAGGTTGTTTCCCTTCTTTGATTTGTTTTTGCAATGCCGGAAAGACCATCCTTTCCATCTATTTTGGCAAACTTTCATTAGCATACCCGTAAGGTAAATTTCTAATGGGGAAATTGCTAGGTCAAAGGGTATTCCCTTTAAAATTTTTAGTAGTTGTTGCCAAATCACTCTCCAAAAAGTCGCACCAAATTCTATTCCCACGAACAGACTCTGAGCCTGTTCCTGACAGCTTCACCCACACATTTAAACTTTTTAATCAAGGCCCATCTGATAGGCAAAGCATGGTATTTTGTTGTTAAGATATGCTTGTCTAGAATTATGGATGAGGTTAGAAACTTTTTATGTGTGCATTAGCCAATTTTATAAGTCTTTTGTGAATTGCCTCTGCTCAATATCCTATGCAGCTGTTCATATATGTCTTGGAGATTTGCGTAAGCCTTCTGAAAAATACAAATTAACCACTTGTCAGATCCATCAAATATTTCATGCCAGACCATCATTTTTTAAAAACATTGTTCTGCTATGCAGAATTAAATTTTTTTTTCACAAGGTCTATTTTATTGATCTCTTCCATATTGGCTTTCATTTAGGAGTGCTGTTTTTGGTAACAGAACTCTATAGGCTCCTTGATTTTGTCAAATGAATCCCACTCCAGTGAGGTTAACACCTCAATGTCAGACTTTTAATAGTTACTGGCCACCGATTTAAAGTAAGAGACTTAGCAAAAAACAAACAAACAATGCTTTTAATTGCTATATAAGAAAAAAATATTCTATATGATTGCTAGGTCCGTTCTTGATGAGAAGGAATATTTCTTCTATTTTCTCTGATTTTACATGGCTACAAAGAAAGTTAAAAAATCATTGTTGATTTGGTCTGGCCACTAACCTTCAGTCATCTCAAATTTCAAGACTTAGCAAAAATTATCATCTGAAGATCAATAGTGAGAGAAATGAAATAGCTCTAGGATCGTGATCAGAGTTAGTTAATCTGGTGATCTCACTGGCCTTTCAGAACTGCCTTTGGCTTCTACCCTCTTAGGCTACATGATTAAGTGGGAAGCATCTTGCTTATATTCTTGCCCAGGTACCTAGGGCCTCCTCACTGGGCCCAAATCACTAAATCAGCAAGATGATGGATGGGCATGGATTCTATGATTTTGTGCTAAGCAATAAGCAGAGAACTGGAGCTCCCAGCAGCCAGCAGCTCTTTGCATTCAATCCCCCAACTCGGCTTTCACTCCTTCCATCCTGACCAGTTGACAGATACCTGATAACCTGGTTACCAGCAGTAAGCAGGCCACAGGTGGCTCTCCCAGCTATGCTAGTCTCCCAGATTAGTAACCAGGGGCATTTTTCAGGCAACTTCATTTGCAGTGATGCCAGTCCCTCCACCAGGAGGGAGATGGCCAGTTTCAAAGGCACACACTGGTATACACAAGGCTCTACCTCACTGCTTGGTGAAATGAACTAGTGAAATCACAACTTCGCAATCCATATCTAGTCCTAACTAGATGAGAACATTGCTGAGAGGGGTTCAATCAAAAATAGTTTTGTTTTCTCTCATTTGACCTTGGCTATAGTTATTTTTTCCTCACAGGCAGGATGAATTGAATTTGTCTTCAAAGTTAGCCAGGTTGTCAAGTAAATGCTGGCAAAGAGCCAGGGATACAGAGTGCAAATCCTGCTTAACTGTAAAAAAGTGGAAAGAGAGAAGTTTCAGGTGAGGCCAGCTCATCCCCATAAAGCTGACAGCACTCGGGCATAAGGTGCTTCATCATGGGATGATTTTTTCCTCTTTCATTTTTTTATTAGAAAAGTTGAGAGTATACAAAACAATCAAGCATAATGTACAGAATTCCCATACATCACCCCTCCAAAACCTTACAATGCTGTGGAATATTTGTTATAGATTATGAAAGAACATGATCAGACTATTACCATTAATTATGGTATATTTTTTCCATACACCCTCTATTATTAATACTATGTATTAGTGTTATACATTTGTTATAGTTCATGAGAGAACACTCTCATATTTATACTGTTAACCACAGTCCATCTTTCACCACATGGTTCACTGTGTTATACAGTCCCATGCCCTTTTCATTCTATCCAAAGTGTACACCCAGTGCCTCTCATTTTCATCACAGAGTTGTGCAGTCATCACCCCAGTAAACCTTTGAACATTTTTCTTAGTCCAAAGAAAAAAAATCCCATATCCCCCATTATTGACCCTTAGCGTTGATATAGTACTTTCTTTGACATTGATACAAGAATATTACAATATTGCTGCTAACCATAGTTCATAAGTTCCATTAATTGTATTTTTCCCATGCACAGCTACATTCTTACCACTTTGTAATAGTGATGTGCATTAGTTTTAGTTCATAGAACCTTCTTGTATTTGCATTATTCATCACAATCCTCATCCACCTCCAGTTTCACTATATTATTCAGTCATAATGGGATTATTTTTTAGCAGCTTTATTGAGATGTAATTTACATACCATACAATTCACCCAGAATAAAGTTTTTTTTCATATATTCACAGAGTTGTGCTCCAATTAATTTTAGAACATTTTCATAACCCCAAAAAGAAAACCTGTGACCCTTAGCCATCACTTCTCAATTCCATCACCCCATTCCTCCAGTCCTAGGCAATCACTAATCTATTTCTTACAATAGATTAGCCTATTCTGGTCATTTCATATAAATGGATTCATAAAATATATGGTCCTTTGTGACTGATTCTTACACTTAGTTTTCACTAATGTTTTCACGATTCATCTGTGTTGTATCATATATCAGTACTTCATTCTTTTTTATTGCCAAATAATATTTCATTGTATGGATGTATCACATTTTGTTTATCCATTCATTTGTTGATGGGCATTTGAGTTGTTTCCACTTTGGGGCTATTCTGAATAATGCTGCTATAAATGTAATATACTACAAAGTTTTCTATGGACATACGGGTTATTTCTCCTGGATATATACCTAGGAATGGAATTGGTGGATCATATGATAACTTTACGTTTAACCATTTGAGGAATTGTCAGACTGTTTTCCAAAGTAGCTGCATCATTTTATAATCCCACCAGTTGTGTATGAGGAATCCAATTTCTCTACATTCTTGCCAACATTTGTTATTATCTGTCTTTTTTTATTATAGCCATCCTACTGTGTGTGAAGTAGTATTGCATTGTGGTTTTGATTTGCATTTCCCTGATGGTTAATGGTGTTGAGTGTCTTTGCATATACTTATTGGCCATTTGTATATCTTCTTTGGAGAAATATCTATTCAGCAACTTTGCTCATTTTTTTTTAAAAATGGGTTTTTCATCTTTTATTGAGTTGTAATCGTTTTTAAAATATATTCTAGATGAAAATCCCTTATCCTTATATGATTTGCAAATCCTTATATGATTTGCAAAACTCTTCTCTCATGATTTCTCCCATCAGTAGCAAGATTCTTGGCAGTATATAAAAATAAAAGCAATTATGACTACCTCAAACAGTGCTTAAAAGCAGCCACTTTGGAAAACAGTTTGGCAATTCTTCAAAATGTTAAGCAAAGTGTTATCAAATGACCCAGTAATTCCAATTCTAGATATATATTCTAGAGAAATGAAAACATATGTCCACACAAAAACTTATAAATGGATGTTCATAGCAGTATTATTCATAATAGTAAAAAAAGTGGAAAAAACCTGAATGTCCATCAATTGATGAAAGGATAATAAAATGTGGTATATAATGGAATACTGTTTGGCAATCAAAAGGAATGAAGTACTCGGGAAGCGGGTGTGGCTTAATCGATAGAGCTCCCGTTTACCATATGGGAGGCCCCGGGTTCGCTTCCCGGGGCCTCCTTGTGAGGGCAGGCTGGCCCGCGCGGCGCGGTGGGCTGATGCAGCAAGACTTCACAGCAAGGGGGAGATAAGCAGACACAGAAAAAACACACAGCAAATGGACACAGCAAACACAAGCAGCAAGGGGGGGATAAATAAGTAAATAAATAGATCTTAAAAGAAAAAAAAAAAAAGGAATGAAGTACTGATACACTACAGCATGGGTGAACTTTGAAAACATTATGCTAAGTGAAAGAAGCCAGTCACAAAAGACTACATCTTGCATGATTCCAATTATATGAAATGTCTAGAATAGGCAAATCTATAGAGACAGAGAGTAAATTAGTGGCTGATTAGGGCTGGAGGAAAATCCTGTTCCTTATGTAATGAGTCACTGCCAATGCCAAGCTTATTGAAATCTCAAAAACAAAAACAAACAAACAAACAAACAAAAAACAACCAGGCAGAGAAAATTGGCCTTTAGGCTTTTAGTTTCTGGTAACAAGGCATATGAAGCTATATCAAGTTTTCTTTCTCCTGTTACAAACTTATGGAAATGTGGTGCACTAAAATGTAATTAGCTGGGAAGCAGATGTGGCTCAAGCAATTGAACTCCCACCTACCACATGAGAGGTCCATGGTTTGGTTTCCAGTGCCTCCTAAAGATGAGCAAGACAGCAAGCTGACACAACGGGCAGGCGCAGCAAGCTGACACAACAAGATGACACAACAAGAGACACAAGAAGAAAAATCATAATTTGAGACACAACAAAGCAAGGAACAGAGGTGGCTCAAGTGATTAGGTGCCTCCCTTCCACATTGGAGGTCTCAGGTTCAGTTCCTGGTGCCTCCTAAAGAAATAAGGAAGACAGTAGACACAGCAAGTGCAAACAATGAGGGGGTGGGGAGAAATGAATAAATCTTTTTTAAAAATGTGATACGCTAAAAAATACGTGGCCAAACTTCTATAAGAATAACAAGAAAGACCCCAAGTGCCAGAAATTCAATGTGTAAAGTCTGACAAAGTTGCAAAGCTGGGCGCTCACAGATTTGAGATTGGAGGGAATTAAAATTGCTAAAGGTCATGTAAGCCATTTACTTGATCTCCTAGAACTTCTAAGTTCTGTGCTTTTACAGTGGGCCAACAAATCTGAAAGTTTTAGGCTTGTATTCCCTGCTCTTCCACCCACTGTTTTACTGCCATTCCTCCCTTTGCTCTAGGAAGGCATTTCTCCTCCTGTCCTAGATGAGTTCCACACTTGAGCCCTGCATCCCCATCTTTTCCTGCCTTCTTGAGACAGTACTGTACCCACCTCTTTTCTGCCTAACAGGAAAAGCCTATCATATCAACCTACCTACATGCATGCAAAAAGGAAACCCCTCTTACAAACTCAAGTCCCTTCACAGAACTGACCCATAGCCGTCTGTCTTAGTTTGCCAGGCTGCTATGACAGATACCACACAATGGATTGGCTTAAACAATGAGACTTTATTGACTCGTGGTTTTGAGGTTAGAAGAAATCCAAACTCAAGATATTGGCAAGGCTTGCTTCCTCCTATAGTCTGTAGCATTCTGGTGATGGCTGCCTGTGACCCTTGGGGTTCCTTGACTTGTATCCCTGCCTCCTGTCACACAGCAATGTCCTCTCCTTTCTTGCTGTTGTGATTTCCAGGTTTTCCTTATAAGGCCTCCAGTAATTGGGATTAAGATCCATCCTAATTCAGTGGGGTTATACTCTAACTAAAAACAACATCTTCAAGAGGTTCTATTTACAAAGGGTTCACACCCACAGAGGCATGGGTTAAGAACATACATTTATTGGGATATAGAACGCAACTTACCAAACCCTATTTCTCTTTAAAATCCTTTCTCCAAAACACCTACACTTGTCTTGATTTATTTCACTTTTATTTTTAGCTTTCCGATATATGGCTTCTGTCACTTCCATTCCACTAAAAATTCTCTCAATAACATCTGCAATTTTCTCCTTTATTATTATTGTCATTATTTGCTAAATCTACCTGTACACACATACACACACAAGTAATGCCATTTTTAGGGCATTAGCACTCCTTGATGCCCTTAGTTAAGAACCCCTGACCAAAATGCTAATCATTCTCAAATCCGAAACTCCAAACCCTACTTTTATTTTCAGCTGTAGCCCAGTAACCAACTTTTTGCTTGACCTGGGCATCACAATTTAAAGAAGCTTAAAACTTAGTTCTTTACCTCCACTATCTCAAGCCCACCATATCTGCTCCTCTGCAGTCCTTGTACAGGTGAGTGGTGTCATTGTCCCACCTGCTGTTCAACAAGACACTTAAGGGGGACTCTGGATGCCACTTGTTTCTGAGCCTCCCAACCCCATCATCATCCACCCCTAAAAATTTTACCTCTTAAATACCTCACTACCACTACCTTAGTTCAGTTTCCCACCATTTCTTAACTGGGTGATTGCAATAGCCTCTTCTCACCCACATGTTTATAGAGCATTTATAATAATTGCGAACTACAGCTAAAGCTCACATATATGCATATAGCATATGAAAAGCATCCAAGTAACCAGCACCCAGATCAAGTCCAAGACCATTCCTAGGACATCAGGAGTCCCTGAGCTGCCTCTTCTGGGTCACAGCCTCTTCCTCCCTTTAGATATATCCACTATCCTGATTAGGCTCATCACTTCCTTGTTTTCTTCTTAGATTTATCACTGCTACATGCATCCCTAAGCAATGGAGCTATGATCTGTCTGTTTGTGAGCAGTATGTACCTTTTAGCCCTTGCTTTTCATTTTTGCATTTAAATATTGTGAGTTTAAGATTCATCCATGTTGCCGATCATATTAATTGCTGGGTAGTTTTCCATGATATGAATGTACCATATTTGCTTCCATTTAACACTTGATGGATACCTGGCTGTTCCTAATTTGGAGTGGATAGCAGCACTTTAGTGTGGGTCCCTTGGTACACATGCCCAAGATTCTCTAAGGGGGCAATCTTGGGGTACGATAGGGGTGGTCACAGTTACCTGGAGAGGAAGTACTTCATTCTGTTGGAAATAATCCATGTAAGGTCATGGTGGAAGTTTCATCATTTCCTGGAATGGGAGAACAACATTAATTTTTAATTGATTTTTGCAATAACTAATTAATTGTTTTCTCTTCCCAAATGACTTCCTCCATTTTACCTTCTACATCAATGATCTTTCCAAAGGGGGTGGGAGGAGGTATTCAGGTCACTCTTCTACTTAGGATTTTTCAATGGTTCCCCTTTTTTCCTTAGATTACATCTGAATGTTTCATCAATGGAATTTAGGGCTTATTAAGGTCAGACCTCTGTCCCCTACACCCCATTGCAACTCCAAGGAATCCCCTTGGAGAACATTTCCTGGTCCCCATCTTGGATTTTGTACAAATCCCCAATATTCTGAAATCACACTAGGTATACATTTTTGTTGCCGTTGTTGTTGATGTAGTTCTATGTTTATTGACTTGAAAAGATACACGTGATCTATTATTTTTAAAAAAGCATGTGTATAGGAATGATATTCAGCCAGAATGTGTGTACCCGTATGGTCTTACCGGGTGTTGATTCAAATACTTTGGTACCTAAATTGATAAATAGCCTCTGGTTTGAATCTTCCAAAGGTGCCCTTACTACTCCAGCTGCTGAGGCATCTTCCATGGAACTCCCTTCCCATCCAGTCCAGGACCTCCACACTAACTAAAGAACCCTCCAGGACCTGCTGCAGTGGTGTTCATTTTTAAATTTTATTTGTCTTTTAAGTTAGAGAAGTTGTAGGTTTACATACAAGTCGTGTAAAAAGTATAAAATTCCCATATACTTTCCTATTGTTGACTCTTTGAATTGGTGTGGTACCTTTGCTTCAGTTGATGAAAGAATATGAAAATATTACTAACTATAGTCCATAGTTTGCATTAGACATATTCCCCCCATATCCCACCTTATTATTAACATCTTGTAATAGTGATGTTCATTTTTTTTATAGTTCGTGAAGGAACATTCTTATTAAGTGTACATTTATCATAGCAGTTATCAAGCTGTGTTGGAAGTGTCTGTTTACTTTTTATTTATTCATATCCTGCCTTCTTATAAAAAGATGCTGTACAGATAAAATACAATAAGTAAGGAATCATATACGTAGAAAAAATTAGACTAAAGCAAAGTGTAGCTAATCTACATGAAAAAGAGGTGAGCACGGGAAATGAGATACAAAGTCTGTTGGATTCCACATGGTTATTAAAACTGGGTCTCGGAGAGATGCTGAGAATCATGGCCCACAAAGCAGGAAGAAGAGGGTCTTCTCCACTATAGAGTGAGAATGAGGACTGTTCCCTTCATCCTTGAAATCCCAGTGGTGTCTCATGGATGCTTTGAGCCACGTGGCTCTCAGACGATAGCAACCTTTAAGGAATTGCTGTCTTCACGTTCCTCTTCTGAGAATGAAAATAGTGCATGTGGCCAGACCCACTGAACCATTTCTAAGGATGGCTGCTATTAATGAGCAGTAATTGTTAGCTAAACTATCTATAGGGGCAGTCTTTCAACAGAAGTTAGTAAGACTGACCAGAGACAGAAGGCACAGGGGGGTTTGCACAGTCTTTTGTGATGAGGGCTTTGGCCTAGTACCGGATGGTGAGCCCACAGTTTCAAAATTATATAGCTTTCCAAGATGAAACAGATATTCATATATATTTAATTTCTTAACTTTTAAAGGTTGGCAACTAATTTTTAACTCCTGCATTGAAAAAAATACTGTATAGCCCCTCATTGAATGCGCTAAATGAATTTCAACTGCATGCTTCCTGGAGTTGACTGGAAGTAAAAATAACAGATGGACTTTTGAACTAAATATATGTAAAGAAAAAACAAATAAATAAAAATTAGGTAAAATAACTCTTCATGCTCCTGAACATTCACATTTTCTACATTTCAGAAATGTTTTTTTCACAAGGTTGTCAGAAGAGCTCTTGGGGTATAAGAAGTGTTGGAAGATGTAGTAACCGTCCTCAGTGACCAGGGGAGTATAGGCTGGAGGAGAGGGATAAGGATTTTACAAACACCTCCTGGAAACCCCACCCCTTTCCTCTGGAAATGCTCACTAAGTTCTGTTCACACTATATGGGCTAACAAAAGTCATTTCTTGATTTGGGAAATGAGGGGAATTTTATTTTAAGATAATAAGAGTGGGTTTTATTCTGATTTCCCTTAGGAAAATGCACGGAAATGGAAGATGTCAATATTCCTTTTTATTATGCAGTCTAATACACTGTACTCTTATTAATCCACACTTCCTCATTTTCCAATTTCTCCATAGCAGTCTTATGCCTGAAGATAATATAAAGGTTACTTGGAAAACATTGTTTATTCAGCAAGCTAGGTAGAAACTGTCATCCCCTTTTCTTATTTAAATATTGTTGCTTGGTTAAGTTATTGTAACATACGATTCTTAAGTTCTCAGATTCCAGGAAAACAAAGCTTGAAGGAAAAGAGAAATGTTTCACACAATAGCTATTTGAAATGTAGAATAAAATATGCCTGGAGAGTAAATTAGAAGCTGAAATAATTCATTAGAACATAAAAGAAAATGTCAGATCGAGAGACAACACTAAAAGGCTAGGATTATTTGGTGACACATCACACAAAACTGACACTACACCATGGGCTCTTGTGGAGGATCCAACCGCTCACCCCTTTGCCCTGCCCTCATCCCTGTTTTCTGCCCAAATCATCAATTGTAAGGAGTAGCCTTATGATTGAGCAATATTCTGTTTGGTCCCATCTTTTGGCCAGCATGTTTCCTCCCTTCCTAGATCCACCATCAGTAGACATCCAAGGATCCTGTGCTAAACTTTACACCTGCTCTGCGCCCACAGTACTCTGTGTAAGTACTAGTCTGAGTCATCACCCCTCCTTCTTCTCCCACCACACCATATGTGGGCCATGTACCCTTAAGCTGTCTGTGATCACTGTTCTCACTTTTTGAACACAGCTAACCTTAGGGTATTCCACATCACTACAGACCTCTCAAGGAGATACTGTATTTTTTCCTTCAAATGCCACCTACCTCAGGACCAGATAGTAGAGTTGATTCTTTTTCCTCCTTCTTTCTATTTCCCTGTCTTTTCCCTCCTTCTCTCCTAACTAAACATCCCTGATACTTGAGTATATGCCCCATCTGTCCCTGCCATCCTCTAGCCCGGTGTATTGAAATTCTCCTCCAACTTATTCTTCCTCACAGTTGAAGACATTAGCTCCAGCCCAGCTGTTCTCTCTTCCATCCATCATTCACAGTGGCTCACTGTCCTAATGGATGATTTGTCTGGGATAGTCTCAGTTTGGGCTTATTGTCTGTAATAATTATTATTAGCAGCTTATTCATTCTTTAAAGTATTCCAGTTTAGACAATAAATTATAGGGTCACCTTATGGATCACCCTTATGTCACTCTTGTCATTTTTTCATCTTCATCTAACTTTTCTACTCCTTCACCTCATTTCCTGAATCTTATCTTCACCACTATATAAAATCTTGCCTTCAAGCATCTCAAAACATGAACACCATCTGCCATTCTGTAGCTTGAAAACAATTTAAAATCCACTGAGACCTTCCATTCATTGGTCTCTTTATCCCATCCATGGGCTCCCATTAAAATAAATTCCCTTGATACTCTCTCTTCCTCCATTTAGTTATCTGCCAAAACCCTAACACTGAAATACCTGTCTTCTTTCTATCTGTATCCAAGAAGTACTTGACTGTAAAACTATCACTAAACTAGACTGACTGGTTTCATTTTAAATCAAGAACACAAACTTCAAATGAGTAACCGATTCTAACAGTCGACACTATTTTGTTTCTCCTGTCAGCATTTCACCTGTGTCTGAAGCATTTGACTTGAGGACAAATCAATAAAACAACAGAAAGGAAAAGAAGATTGGAAAAAAAATGTTAACTATCTCAGGGACCTGTGGGGCTATACCAAAGCATCTAATGATCATGTCGATAGACATGATAGAGTTCTAGAAGGAGAGATAGAAATGGGATTGAGGGAGGATTTGAAGAGGTAATGGTCGAAAAATCCCCAAATTTGGCAAAATACAAACACTACAATTTCATGAAGCTAAGTGAACTAAAAAATAGAATAAACCCAAAGAAATTAACAGTTAAGAAACATCATAATTAAACTTTTGAAAACAAAAGAAAAAGAAATCTTAAAAGCAGCTGGAACAAAATGACACCTTGCCTAAAGGGAAACACTAGTTCAAATGATGGCAGATTTCTTATTTGAAACCATGGAGGTCAGTAGAAAGTCACACAATGTTTTTCAAGTGCTGAAAGAAAAAGAATTGTCTATAGCCAGTGTAACTATTCTTCAGGAATGAAAGGGAAATAAAGACATTCTCATATATAATAAAGGAAAATGAAAAGAAATTGCCTCTAGAAGACCCATCCCTTAAGATTGGCTTAAGGCAGTTTTTCAAGCAAAAGGAAAAGATAAAAGGATGGGTCTTTTTTTGTGTATTGGTACACAAACTAAACTATCTTTTTGCTCATGGGTTTTTAAGTTATATGTAATGATTGAAAGAAACATTATAACATGACCTGATCCTCAATATAGTGATATTTTAAACTAGAGTATGTAAAGGGACCTAAATGGAAGTACATTCCACACTTCACTCCAAGGGGTAAAATACATGATCTAATATTATGCATTAAAAAAAAACTCATTCCTTGGTACCACATTTCCCTTTGTTATTTTCCCATTTCTCTGTGTCATTTCACACCAACATGACTTAAAAGAGTTTCCCTTATCAACCACCGAAATTTTCTTTTCCTTCACACCAATCCACTAAAACTAGTCTTTTCAAGGTCATTTGCCATTCTAGCAAGAGTAGGCAGCAACTGATAACTTTTCCAAATGTTTTCAAGTAATCAAAGGCATTTTCCAGCCATCTATCTCTAATGTTGGGATTATTCAGAATATTTACTTTCTGATTCACCCTCCCTCTTTGCCTTTTGTCTCTTCTCAATAGAGCTATAATACCTTTATGCATGAAAGCACATATATTCCTAGTATCTCATACTCTCAGTTGACATTTTATCATCTATAACAGTTTGTTACCTTGAAATTAAATGTTGCTCATGTCTAGTAAATTCTCATCTTGACACACCACTTAAATCAGGCAGTTAGTAGTACCACGGAAAATGACAACATTGCTCTTTAAATTCCCCAAGCAAAGTTCTTGCTGTGCACTGAGTAAATGCTTGCACAAGTTAAGCATCGTCCTACTTTCAATTCAAATTTTTTGATGTTATACAACAGAATGGCAATTTCAGATACAGGCAACATTAGATTCTTCTTATTTACTCTTATGTTGACAGCATATTTTACTGAACTTTATATATTTTGAGTTCAGTTTCAATTTGTAAAGATATACATATGAATACAGAACAACCTCCAGAGGAATGAGTGTTATCTTAATTGCAGAAATCTTGTTTTACCCAAACATTCATTAAAATGTTTGTTTAAATAACAAAAAACCAGATGG
>JAQZBX010015327.1:12945-37752 GCA_029593785.1 Cabassous unicinctus
GAAGGAAGGAAGGAAGGAAGGAAGGAAGGAAGGAAGGAAGGAAGGAAGGAAGGAAGGAAGGAAGGAAGGAAGGAAGGAAGGAAGGAAGGAAGGAAGGAAAAGAAAAGTAAGTGAAAAGATACACTCTTTGGAACCTGTATAGTCAGCCAGAGGGGTACTGACATAAAGTACCAGAAATCTGTTGACTTTTATAAAGGGTGTTTATTTAGGGTAGAAGCTTGCAGTCATCACAAGGCCATAAAGAGTAAGTTACTTCCCTCACCAAAGTCTGTTGCCACTTGTTGGAGCAAGATGGCTGCTGGTCTCTGTGAAGGTTCAGCCTTCCTCTTCTCCTAAGACTTCTTGGTCCCAGCTCCTTCTGATCTGAGCTGTAGGCTAGCATTAGGCTTGTCTCTCTCCCTGGGTCTTATTTCTTTCTGGGCTATCTCAGCTGTTCAGGACTCTGGACTATTCAGATGCAAACTATAAGGTGAATAGCTCGGCTCTCTCCCCGGGGCTCTAGTGTCCAAAACTAAACTCTCTGTGTTCTACTTCTCCATGTACTTTCTTCCCTGTCTTTGATTGAGCATCCATTTATATACCCTACAAAGGGCTGGGGCAGGGACTCAAACTGAGTTGCTCTAATGACATGGTCAAATAAAAGCAGTAATCTTGATTTAATAAAGTAAAAGTGAAACCTCTGAATCTAATACAATCGAATACACCCAGAGGAACAGACCAGTTTACAAACACAACAAATACCTATTTTTGGCATTCATAAACAATACCGAACTGCCATAGAACCCATTGACCCAAGTTCAAATTTCTCTTTTGCCACCTAGAGAGTCAGATAGCTTCCCTGAGCCTCATCTGTGAAAACCAAGCTTGCATGATTATGGAAATGTGACAGTCATGGATGTTGATCCCCAAAACATGCTGACTTCTTCTCTCCATGTGGAAGAATAGTTCTTTCCAGCTTCTTTGAGTTTGGGAGGGCCCTGTGACTCATTCTGACCAATGAGTTAGTAGGAACTCATGTCTCCTGCATGCTGACCGCTGGATTTTTAGCTCTTTAACCTCCCACATGGCAGCTGGCAGCATTCAGCTGCCATCATCAGTCTTGGAGTAGCAGAGATGAGCAGAGAAACTTGCTGCTCTGTGCTGTCCATGTCACATGTGCTAAAGATAAACATTAGTTGTTCTAAACCACAGAGACCTACAGTCGTGTGTCACCATGGCATAACATAGTGTCTACTTAGTCAAGTGTGTATTAGAGTAGTAGAGCTCAGAGTGCTCATTAGGAGAGGAGACAATGAATACCATTGTGGCTTTAGCTGAGAAATCAACTCTCTGATTCTGACTTTAGAAAAGTGCTGCAAACTTTCTCCTTATGTTACCACCTGTCCTTACATATTCTCCTCCTCTTGAAGTCCTTGTGGATCCAGGCTCATGTGAAAGCAGAGAACAAAATTGACTTCTTAATAGGAACTGGGAGTCGACACAAGTTATTTGGTTATTGGATGGAGGCAATAAAACTCAATCCCTAGGGTAATTCTTCAACAATGCAAGTTCAGATAAAATATGATTGTGGTTGGGCCCTTTCTCTTCCTGGTCCCTGTTCCCACTTTCCTAATCTTGCAATCCCGCAGCCCCACTTCTTGTGCAATTGAAGACACAGGATCCTCCTTATGGCAGATATTATGGAGGGAGCTGAGATATTCTTTATCACGAAATCCAGAGGGAGGGTAATATGCAGGCTAAGGGGATGGATAGCCATGATGCTGCTGGCATGGAGAGCCACACCACATTGTAAAAGCCTTCTCAAGCTTGCTACAAAAATCATAAATGACAGCTCTACTTTTTTCTAGGATGCTTACACTCATGGAGGAGAGCAAAAAGCAGACAGAGACCACGCCTGCCATTCCTGGCATCCACAACTTGCAGGAATCTGTGGACTCCATCATCAACATCAACCATGTTCCTTCCATTTTTTTTTTTACATCTGCCAATTAATCTTACCAGAATGCACCTTTTCTCATGTTACCTCCTTGCTCCAAAATAGTTCGTGGTTCTCTACCCTCCTTAGAACAAAGGAAAACTCCCCTAGTCTGGTGATTAAGACCATCCACAATCTTTTGAAACTTCCTTTTCCAACTTAGAGTCCAAATTCCACTTCTCTTTCCTGCCATGGCTGCTCTAGCCAGGCTGCTCTACTACTGTCTTGTCTGGAAAATCCATTCTTCCTTCTCATGTCTATTCACCCTTTAAAGTCTAGCTAAAAGATATTTATGGAGGTTTTATGGAGGTCCCTCCAACACTTGGTGATATATGTGAGTGCACTGAACTCACTTTTTGCATACTCACAGAGTTTCTTGCAAATATTTTATCTTGCAGGGCATTGCCACCTCCAGACTTGGATAAGAGAGATCTTTGCCATGAACCCCATGGGATGAAGTGTCCATGGAGCTGCCACACCTTCTAGACTCTTCTCCTTAGCCTGCCTTTAGGCCTGTTTAGATCTCTTTCCTGGGTATCCTCCTGAAAGTGGACCCACTACCAGAGTCTCTACTCCTAGGCCTGAGGGATGGCCAAGGAGTGCTGGTGGGGGATGGATGAGCTGTGAACAGATGTGCAGACTGCATGGCCACAGATGTACATGTAAGACCCTTTAGCATGAGAGTCAGAGCAGCGGTGAGGACAGAAGTGTGATGGACCTTGCTCCAGGGCTGGGGGAGGGGAGCTGGGCTTTCCCATGTTGCCACATCCAAAGAGAAAGAGAATTATAGATTCAAGTCTGGCCTTTGAAATCGTTATGAAGGACATTGTATTTGTCAAGGTGGGAGAATAGAATTTATTTAGAAGTTTGTGAGCTTGATTCATAACTTTATTTTTTTTTATTTTTTAAAGATTTATTTATTTATTTATTTATTTATTTATTTATCCCCCCCTTGCTGCTTGTGCTTGCTGTGTCCATTCGCTATGTGTTTTTTCCATGTCTGCTTATCTCCCCCCTACTGTGAGGTCCCGCTGCATCAGCCCACCGCGCCCGCGCGGGTTGGTCTGCCCTCACAAGGAGGGCCCGGGAAGCGAACCCGGGGCCTCACGCATGGTAAACGGGGGCTCTATTGATTGAGCCACACCCGCTTCCTGTTGTGAGGTCTTGCTGCATCAGCCCACCGGGCCGCGCAGACCGGCCTGCCCTCACAAGGAGGCCCTGGGAGGCGAACCCGGGGCCTCCCATATGGTAAACGGGAGCTCTATCGATTGAGCCACACCCGCTTCCATTGATTCATAACTTTAAATTATTTAGATCTGTTTTATGTGGGCCTCTACTTTTACTTTTGCTCTGGGCATGGCAAATGCTAGGGTGGGTCTGCTCCAGGCAATCTTCTTCCACCCAGGCTCCACTTTTTTTATTCCAGTATATATTCTTTTAAGATAGAGTGCTAACTGAAATTAAGCCTTCTTGACTCTTCAGCTGGGTAGTCTCCATATCACCATTGCTTCCTGTCTCCTATTTTGGGCCACACATTCTTTCCTTATGCTACCATCCATCCTTCCATTCCTTATTCTCCTTGAAGTCCCTGGAGGATTTAGGCTCATGTGAGGGCAGAGAACAAAACTGACTTTTCAGGAGGACCTGGAGTATACTTCACCCCAACAAAAATACTTGGACTAAACCAGTGGGACAAGGATAAATGCGCCCAAAGACACATTTTTAAGTGAAACATATCTCTTCCCAAGGCAAGAAGAAAGTTGGTTTCAGGTGGAGCAGCTAATGGGGTGAGACCTGAAGGTGTCTCTCCATGATGAGGCTTTGGATATTCACTCAGCCTCCCCATATATCACCAGCTTGTGCTTGGTGTGGGAGCAGATTTTCATGCCTTCCCACAGATGACTTTCAGCCACCAGGATCCTGCTTGTATCCCAACAGGGAGATATCTTGCATGGTCCCCCATTACAAAGGAGGAGACCCAGAGCTATTGCTATTCCTTGTTTGAGTGGAAAAGAAGGTGACTCCTTTGGCAGGGTTAGCATCACCCTGAATCTATTTGGGGATTTTCACAGGTAGATAAAATGCCTGAACATTAATGCAAAAAGCAGATATTACCAAAAGGAATTTGG
This sequence comes from Cabassous unicinctus, assembly GCA_029593785.1. Classification (NCBI taxonomy): domain Eukaryota; kingdom Metazoa; phylum Chordata; class Mammalia; order Cingulata; family Chlamyphoridae; genus Cabassous; species Cabassous unicinctus. The sequence goes on from JAQZBX010015327.1 coordinate 17,050, forward strand.
CTTTTCCTTTCTTACCTGGGAAAGCAGCCAAGGCTTTTGCATGGTTCACACCACATTCTGGCACCCAAAAAGAGTCCTCTGCGTGGAGGCCCTCCACTCCTCTTCCTCTCCCCACCCTCTTCCCCACAGGGACATAATGAATGAGCCCCTATTTCTCTCTGGGGTACATCTCTCATAGCTGAATTAACGTCACCCACCTCCAAATATTGCTTGGGCAAAAACATCCTCTTTAATCTTTTCTTTCTTCCTTTTTTTCCTCTTCAAATTCTCATCCAACTGCTTCAGCAAAGCCTCTTCTTTTTTGTGAATCAAAATATTACTCCGATCAAGGTTGTAAATATAAGATAGGTGAGACCAATGTGTTCAAAGACTGTTAGGGATGGAAAGAATCTTCTTTTACATATTTGATATAAAATGTGCATTGAGCTCATTCTCCACACTAACAACCTCATTTAACTGAGGAAAATATATAGTCTTAGACATATTTTAGATGTCATTTAAGTCTGTCCAACCTGTCAAGGATTAAGTAACCTTTTTATAGTGCCACATTAATTTTAAGGAATTTTGAATAAAACATAAATCAAGTAATGAAGAAATACCAATTACTAAGTCAGAGGTTTTTAAGCTGAGGCCAATAGTCTTCAGGGTATCTGAGAAGTTGCGTGCAAAATTTTGGGGGTAGGTACACATACTATTAGTCATTAATTGTGCTTTATGTGGCAGAGACTATATTTTGCCCATTCCATTTAAAAAAGATGGTACTCTTTTTCTTCTTTAAGCACAGACCCTAATTTTGTTGGAAATAACAGTAAGTCCAGCTGCAAAAATAAATTATTAGCCTGCACTGTAGCTATGTGTGGCTGGGATTGTATTCCAGCCACTGACATTTAAGCAGCAGATGTTGGGTCAGGACTTCCAGGAAAGCACCTTAACAGAGGAAAAGATAGCTGGAACACTCCCTTTTGTCCTTTCACCTATATCCTTCTTCCTGCCTGGAATGTACACATGATGGCTGAATTCCAGCAGTCATTTTGGACCAGGAGGTTGTCTTGTGGTTGGAAGCTGCTCACCAAAGATGGTGAAATAGAATCACCTCCTCTGCCTCCGTTTCTGGAAGCTCTCCGTTTCTTCCCTTCCCCTTCCTGGAGGATTGTCACCTCTCAGAGTGGGGACGGGCTTTTGAACCATAAACCTGCCCTCTTTCATGAGGGCAGAGTAGGCATGGGGAAGGGAAATAAATATGCTAAGAAGCGCTTTCTTACTTTGTCCTATTCACCTGTAAGTAAATAGGTGGGAGGGGGCTCATCACTCTCCTGAGGTTAGCAAAGGTTTCTGGGAATAAAGAAGGTAAAAGATATGGGATATGTTCAGAAGTAGCCTTCAGAATTTCCACATCAGCATCCCCTGATTAAGCCTGTTCTTTCATCAACAGAATATAGAATAGTATAATGGTTAAAAGCTCATAAAATTGAAAGATGAAAGAAAGAGTTGAAAGTAAATTAGAAAACTGAAAAGTATTAAAATGGAAGGATTTTGATCTCAATCTGGAAGGAAAAAAAACAGTACCTATTGGTATTTAACAAATGCCTCGATGTATTTTACAATGGCATGACTTATTAGAGTGATGGTCTGAATGAAATGATAAGCAATGATAACAATTGATATCCTTTTACATCAGTAAGCTAATATTACTGTAGACTTTACTATATCATAGTTATATAAACAAGCAGACATATCAGATAAACAGATATCCAACTGTGGTGGTTTGAAACTGTATGCAAGCCAGAAAATCATGTTTTTAAAGCTAATCCATTCCTGTGTGTGTAAACCTTTTGTAAGTAGGACATTTTGATTAGGTTACGTCAGTTAAAGTGTGGCCTAGGGTGGGTCTTAATCCTCTTACTGGAGTCCTTTATAAGAGAATGAAATTCTGAGAGAGAGAGAGAGAAAGCCAATGAAGCAGAAAGCTGAAAACAAGGAAACCCAGAAGAGAAGGGAGAGGCCACCATGTGCCTTGCCATGTGACAGAGGAGTCCAGGATCGCCAGCAGTCAGTCTTCTGGAAGAAATCATTGCCTTGATGATGCCTTGATGTAGATATTCTCACAGCCTCAAAACTATAAGTTTGTAAGCTAATAAATTCCCATTGTTAGAGTCAACTCGTTTTATGATATCTGCTTTCAGCAGCCTAGCAAACTAAAACACCAACCTTTTGCATTCTGAAATCAGCACCTAAATGGATTTTGATAGTAATATTTACATATTAGTCCTTATGAAAATCTAGCACTAGCTTTTAACTTAAAACATTTTTTTTAACTCCTCAGAAATTTTAAACCATGTCTGCATCTAGACATGGAGATCATCAGTCCCAGTTTCTAATGGTTCTAATGCAATCAAGGATTCGCTGTGCAGAAAACTCTGCTTCTGTTTTCCCTCTGCAAAATGGCTCTGAGCATTAACGATTTACTGCCCGTTCTGCGCTTGCAGAGGCAGTTTCCTCTCTTCTGCTGTTCTGATGATTATTGTGCCTGTGATGGATGGTGTGTGAACTCAAGGGAAGATCATCCACTGACAGGCTTGTCCACTGGAATTTCCCCACTGGCACCGGTCCCTGGTAAGGGAATGGGTTATGGAGTTCAGACCTGTTTGGGTTTTAGAGTGTAATCATAGCTTCATGGCAGTTTGTGTAGTTGAATCCACACCTGAGTGTTGGGTGTTTACCATCTGATTCATTTTCTCATCTGACTCACCCTATCTGCATAGAAAGCCCAATAACCAAGTCCAAAGCACAAAGAATTGAATCACCTTTTTCATGCAATCTATCCAAAGAGCCTTATTTTCTATAAGTGCTACCTATAGTTACATTGAAAGCCAGCCCAAGTTGTGGTCCTCTTGAGTCAACCACTTCACTCTTTTATTCTCCTCCAGGTTATTGTGTTTCTTTATAAAAAAGAAAATTAGTTGATAGAATAAGCTTATTGACACAATACACTGGGGGGGGGGGCAAGTGCAAGAAAAATCATGGATTAGTCAGAACATTTTCTGAAAGCTGCACTTTCAGTTGATAGAGAAATACAACTCAAAGATGACATAGTTGGCCTCCAAAGACTAAGTCTGAGTTTTCAGACTTGGGTAGATGGCTTTTTCCCTGCCTTTCCTGATGATGGCGAGAGAAGAGGCACCATGGGGCCACTAAGTACCAGGATTTGTTGGGAGAGTCACCCTCTCCTGATCCTACCCAGTTTTGTTTCATTTTACTGTCTGCTTTCTTCTGCCCCTGGCAGCATGCCCAGAATCAAAGTACCAGCGTGTGCTGAGATGTAAACCATTTTAACATAAAAGGGTATAAAGTTGAAAACCAGAGCCGGTTTCCATGAACTCAAGTCTACAATGGTCTATTAACCACTTGGTGAATTCAGAGCTCTGTTCTTTCCAGTCCCACTCCTGGCAATACCATGATGCCTGGCCTTTTCTGGTACCACAAGAATTTCCTTACTGAAAAGGGTTCTTCCAAGAGGGTCAGCAGGCCTTGGTATGTGTATTAGAGGTAAGTGGATGTCAGTGAACAAGCTGATTGGACATTTTCACAATGTCACGTCATGGGGTGAATGCAGAAAGGATACAAGGGAGAACTGAAAAGTAGAGGCCAATCTGGAGAACATCCATTTAGCAGAACCTGCTGGTGCCCACCCATATCCCCTCAGCTCAGCCTTAGAGTTCTTGGCCAGGGAGTTGATGCCCCCACCCAAAATGCAGAAACAGGCTTTAACCACTGACTATCAGGAATTAGTAGAGAAGTGACCAGCTCCGTTCCCTGGCTGGTATGCCTCTGAGCCATATGTTCTAGAGGGTTCCCTGGAGGGCTGTACTGTACGTGCCCATACAGGTAGGCTTAAACAACAGGAATTTGTTGACTCATGGTTTTGAGGCTAAAAGAAGTTCAACATCGAGATATCAGCAAGGCTTGCTTTTTCCCAGGGTCTGCAGCATTCTGGTGGGGCTGCCGGGGGTCCTTGGCTTATGAACTGCCTCCCATCCCATGGCTATGTCCTCTCCGTGCATCAGCTCTTCGGGTTTCTGCTGACTTCAGCTTCTTCCTGGGTGGCCTTCTCCAACTTCTGGCTTTCATTTCTTCTCTTTAGAAGGCCTCTAGCATCAATGTACCACACTAATGAAAGCTGTTGTTAATATGGGAAGATGTGGGAGGTGTGGGGAGCAGGGCATGTGGGAATCCCCTTTATTTTTTATGTAACATTTATGTAATCTAAGTGTCTTTTTAAAAAAATAAAAAATATATTAAAAAAAAAAAAGACCTGCCCTTGTTCAGCTGGCCACACCTCAGCTAAAAACGACACCTCCAAGAGGTCCTGTTTACAGTGGGTTCACATGCAGGCAAGAACATGTCTGTGCTGAGGTGCATAATTCGGTCTACCATAGCATCCAGCTGGTGGTGTGCTGATATAGGTGGAACAACTGGCTCTCCAGAAAAAAAAAAAAAAAAGCCACTTGTATCATTTACCAATTTCCATGATGTACACATGTCTGCCCCGGCTGACGTCGAGGAACCAGCGTGACATCACTGAGTGTGGAATTGGGAAGAGGCGTGCTGTAGCCCAGCTTTACGTGTTACTACCATACGAGACGGAAATAACCTCAAGAGCACAGCTAATAGAAAAATGTACTAAGATAATTCAGAAGCCATGAGTTTGGGGCTTTACCATTGATTTAATATAATTTATTTAATTGTAAATGGAAGTAATTTAATTTTTAATAATATATGCACTTAACAACTGGATCACTAAAATGCTGAACATTTAAACTGTTTCCTTTCACTATCTTTCTTTTTCTCCCTTCTTGCTACCTCTAGGGTTACCCCCTAAATCAACTGCTAACACTTGAATACTTACAATTAATTGGGTCTCGGGGTTTTTATCAAGGGGAGCCTCAGAATTGGGGGGCTATCCCCTTGACCTCTGTTGCCTGCACAGTGAGGACTTTCAAATTTCTTGTGTGACCACTTTTGTCTCCTGAAACAAAGGCAGGCAGGAATCTCTTCCTGCTCTAGTCTCTATTTCTTCTTTCCCACAAGCAATGGCCTCTCTTGCCATCATGCCCTGTTGTATACCTGCTCGGGAGGGCCACTGCACTGGGCACTACCCCATGCCCTTGGTGACCTTGGCTTCAAAGTTATGGAGCTCTGCCACTGAGCTGCATTAGGTCCCAGGGCTTGGGTGAAATAAGCACTCATTTGTGTGTGTGTGTGTAGGGGTGTGTGTGTGTGGTGTCTCAGCACCTTTCTCCCCTTCTTCTAGCACAACACCCCAATTTTCTTAGGGGAGCCACCCATCACACCTCCATGCAATCCCCATAGAGCTGCCAGTCAAGGTTGTCCAGCCCTACCTAGCTGGGAAGGCACACCTGCTCCCTCCCTCCCATTGGCCACAGTGATGGGTTCAGGAGCTACATGTGACAGGAGCATGGTTTCTGTCACTTACTATTAAAAGGGTCCTAGCTAATGTGGAACCTTGGATTGGGGTGTTGTAAAGACCAGACTGTCAATGGTGGAACTTGCTGCTCATAAGAGGGAGTTGGGGAGATGGGCGGCGGTGGGAATACAAATTTCCCCTTCCCCAGGTAGGAAAGGGGTTCTCAAGTCATGTGAGAGCTGAAACACTGGCCAGTAGGTGAATTGTCACCTGTTTTACCTTGGAAAAGAGAACAGTGAGCAGCGGGTCACTGGGGAGCAGTGATTTATCAGAAAAGCATCAGCAGGTTGGTATGTGTTGGCACTTCCTGTGATCGTCAGGGTTCCCTTGGGAGGAACGCTTCTTAGGGCTGTTTGTTCTGAGAGACACCTTCTGCTGGAGGCCAGCAGTCTGAGAAGGTTTAGAGTCAGATGGTCATGTGCCTCAAGGGGTTGCCAATTTCTCTGCCCCAGGAAAGGTGTCTGGGAGGGAAATGGGATGGGGACATGACCCAGGAGAAGCAGGACTTTTGGGAAACCAGGTCCTGTCCAGTCCTGACTCCCAAATGCTCCTCGTGCCCATCCTGCCTTGGGGTGCCCAGCTCTGCTGTGTATAGAATTTTCTGCTGCACAGGGAGCACCAGAAGTTCACTTTTCCAGCCTCCCTTGCACAAAGGCACAGCAATATGCTCTCAGCTCCCCGCAGTGAGAATATTCCAGGTAGACCTTGTTTCCCAAGGCAGCTGAGCCATGAAGAAGGAGGTTCAGCATCAGTGAGTCCAGCAGGGTTTGGAGGACTCAGGCTACTGCCCGAGTGTTTGCGAGCATCCTACCTGGAGCCGCCTGTGCCACTTGTATGACCTCATCTCATCCTCAGGCCTTCCTGAGAGAGGTTTCCTAATATCACTTTATAAATTCCCTTTTCTGTGTTGGCCAGCTAGAGTGAGGACGCGGCCCTGTTACCCCACCGTGAGGCAGTAGTCTCCAGCTGAAGCCTGGGGTCGAGGGGCAGATTAGGTCCTAGCTATTCACCTGCGGCTGGGGAATGGGCACAGGGCTAGCCCGGTTGCTAAGAGACAGAAACTGCAAGGAAGATGACTCAGCAGGGTTTCTCCCAAAATCCATGGGCTGGACCAGGCCAAGAGCTGGGGCAAGGATGGAGAGGATATTGACTAGAACACAGAGATCCCTGAATCAGAGGACCATGCGGCACCTTATCATGGTATCACAAGCTAACATCCTCAGAGCATTCACTATGTGCCAGGCATGTGTCAATAACTCACTGCAGCATCGCAGCCCTTCATTATTCTCCTGGTCCAGACAATGCTCTTAGGAGAAAGGCACAGAGCATTTACAAAATAACAGGGGCGACGGCATTTATTGAGGGTTGCGCCAGTCCAGAGTTTCCAAATCTGGGTCTCTGGGGGAGGGGTCCTGGAATCTGCATTTGAGCAACTCTCCGAGGGAATCCTTTGCATATGTTAGTTTGAGAACAGTTGCCTTATGCCAAGAGCTTAATTACCTCGTAAATTGTGATTTTACTTTTATATCCGGACATTATCTACATCTGACTTTTAAGGAATATGTTAAGAAATGTATTAAGAAACACAAGCAGGCTCCGGGGATCTGTCTGTCCTGCTTGCAATGCCACTCTCGAGCCCCTGCCTTGAGCCCCTTGGGAGTAGCCGCTGCCTTCCTCAGCCTTCTCTGGTGGCTGCTGCTGCCTGAGTGTTTGCTGGATTATGGGGAAACCTTGATGAAATCAGCTTACCCTTGAACATGTTGCAAGTTGTCCAGAATCAATTATGATGAATCCAGGATGAGCTGTGAGAGCCACTCGCTTTGGACTGGCTACAAAGAACGCCTCGTGGAAAACTGTCAACAGTTTATCGCACCATTTGTTTTGTTTCCAGAGTAAAAGGAACAGAACATGCAGGATGGACAGAGCCTGTAGGTGCAGCAATGTCATTTCAGACAAAAACAAGCCATTTCTGAAACCTTCCAATGCTAGATTATGGTGCCTTCCGGGGACTATTTTGCTCTATTTCTGTTCGCAGAAGTCCCCATTTTTCTGGACTGAAAACACTTCTTCAAGCCTACGTTCCTTGCTAAGGGAATACTGATAGGGAAGAGAGAACACACTTTCAATATGTACTTTAATCCCATTTTACAGATGATAAGATGAAGGCACAGGCTTTTAAGACATCCAAGCCTAAACCTTGTTATCTATGGACTTCAATTACCCCTCTCTTTAAGAATGCCACATCTTTTTTTTTCTTTCTTTTTTACAATTTTTTTTTTGGTCATTAGAGCAGTTGCAAGTTTACCAAAAAAAATCACACAGAAAGTTCAGGGTTCCCATTTTATACCTGTCACACCCACAGTGTTTCCTCTTATGAACCACTTACATTAATGTGGTACCTTTGTTACAACTATTGAAACAATAGTAATAGAATTATATTATTAACTACAGTTCATATAGTTTACATAAGGGCTCATTCACTCTTTGCATCATACAGTTCTGTGGTTTTCAAAAATTTTATTCCTCTTTAAAAGTTTCCCCTTTTAACCACTTTGGAGTCTGCAATTCAGTGGCGTTAATTACATGCACTATGTCCTTCCACTGTCAAGCCTCGTCATCTTTTGGCCAGGTGCCCCTGCTTCATACCTGAATGTCCGCCTCTCCATTTAGCTTTGTTCCTAATTTCTCATTCTGCATTCATGTCCAGTTTCCTCTCCCTGCTCCCTCTGGCTGCTGCTTCTGATGGGCATCTTTGGCTGCTCCCAGAGTTCCTGTGTAGCCGGATTTTGTCTAGGTTCTTGACTATGCTGCAAGAATTTCAAGAGCACGTCAGGTTAGTTAGGCCAGTAATTTATTAAGGTAGGGAGGGAGGAGAAATGGGAGAAAATAACAGATCATGGGTTCCAGGTGGAGAGGAAGGGGCTGAAGAGTGATAAAGAGGAACGATTTACAGACTACAATTTCCCATTACAGATTATAAATGCCCAGGTTTTACTTGCGTGTTGATCCACGTGGGAGGACATGGTGAGAGCAGGGCTGGGAAAGCAGGAACCAGGGCGAAAGCAAGAAGAAGACTGATTTGGCTTCCCGCTTGCTTTTTAAACCACTAATTATTCCACCCCTTTGCTAATGACATAGGAGGAGTTCCAGCTGTTTGCTGTTTTGATTGACTATCCCATCCATCAATCCCTCGGGAAAGCCCAATGATAAGGCCCCTGGAGAATATCCAGGGCTTCTCCTGGCTTCTGGAGGAAATCTTGTTCCGAATGGGAGAATCTCCGGACGGTCTTCGGGCAGCCATCTTGGGGGTACTAGAGGGCATGTGTTAATGGTGGTGGTTTTTCTGCCAGGCTCCAGATCCGTCTATTGATTCCCTATCTAGCCTACTTCGCCTGCATCCACCTTGGCCGGGCCAAAGGACAGGCAGGTTCAGAGCAGGCTGGTGAGGAAGCCAGGTGGACCCTGGGTGGCCCTGGTTGTCGAACAGCCTCAGCCTTCCTCTGCTGGCCCAGCCTCTCCTTCCACAAGTGTTCCTAATATTTACACAGTGCTTCAGCTCACAAAGGGCTCTCTCCTGGACTCCCTCGCTTTATCTTTAGCATAAGAAGGATTTGAGTGTTCTATTTTAAAAGAGAACCTAACTTGCCTGGAGATAACAAAGCTGGACAAGAGCGGAGCTCAGCCTCACCCCTGATCTAGTTGGCTCAGAATCCTGCTCTTGTCTTGGTTTTATCCTCCTTCCCTCTGACACTTCTGATTTAATCGTTATTCCACTTCTCTCTTCCTTTTTCCTGTAAAATTGGAGTACCTGAGAAAAGGGAGTCTGGGTGACACACTTAAGCAGTAACATCCAGAAGCACGTGGGATGAGACCTTTGCACCTTTGAAAGAATGCTGAGCCAATTTGCTCTGAGCAGTGGTGGTGTCAACAGGCTCTCTGTTTTCTTCCATTGGAAAGGGCTGAGTACCCCTGCAAGTATGCCATCCTCTTCAGATCCTTTCTGGTTTCTGTCTGTTTTCACACTGGGTCTGATGGATCCAGGCATCACGCTATGGCAGATGGAAGGATGGCTGCTGGGCAGACAAAGCAGGGAGCATGGGATGACCCGGGGCCCTGGAGATGCCAAAGCTGTGACATGGGGTATCTGGTAGAAGAGGCTCCAGGGTTGAGAATTTGGAATATGGGTGGGCAAGAGGAAGGGAAAGGAGGGGCTCAGGCCAGCCTGACCCATGGAAGGTGATGATTCTCAAGACCTTGCTGGGCCTTTCTGTAATGTTGGGTGGAAGGCATAGGTTCTGGGGCTTGCTAGGCGAGGAAACCACTTCCAAAAGCCCTGGGTAGGGTGGGGATGGCGGGGAGGTGGTGGGGAACCTCCTTCCAAAAGCCCTGTAAAAGAACTCCTCTTTGTACTTGACCCAAAAGAGATCAGGAGGTTGTTAAGCAGGCATTTCCCCTCACTTCCCACCAGGCAGTTTCCTGGTTTTCACCTGCTGCCAGGTAGAATCCCCTCATGACCACGAGGCTGGTCAAGTACTTAGGAGGGCCGTAACGCAAAGGCTCGCTGTGTGCCCCGGTGTGCCAGAGAAGCCTGAGTGTTTGTGCAGGGCTGTGTCTCAGAGGGGTCCCAGTTCTTCTCCCCCTCCCCACCTGCCAGCTCCCCCACAGGCCAGCATCGGGCTCTGGGCCTGCCAGGTGCCTCCCCTCTCTGGAGTGGCAGGTGAGATACGCGGGCTCCTCATGAACTTGGGCAGCTCAGTTTCCAGCTCTTACCTTTGGGGGCTGGGTGGAAGAACAAGTGAGTACTGGTAAAAGTTTAACAAGCAACTCTGGGGAGACTGCTATGCCCTGGTTTGTGGCACTTTCTGTGCTGCAAGGACTCCCACCAAGATGGATTTCCAGCTTCCAATGCCACGTCACTGACGGGGAGTCGGGAAGAGATGTGTTGTAGCCACCAGCCTAAAGGGTTTCCACTTGCAGATATAGTGTAGCCACCCAACCCCAAGAGCTGAGATAATAGCTCAATGTGGTAAAAATACTAGCTGGCCAGGAGCCTGGGACATTTATTGCCTTGGTTTTTGATATAATTTATTGAATGGTAAGTTTATACATTTTAATTTTTAATGATGCTCGTCTATCAACCAGCCACAAAATCCAGGATGAGTCAACCCAGCACAGCCTTGGGGTTCTCTCCAGCTGCTCAGCAGCATGCTGAGTCCTGGGCACTGGCCATGTTGCTGAAGAAAACCAGAACCTGGTAGGAGATGGAGACTATTTCATTGGTGGTTCCTGCATGAAATCCATGAGGGAATGATGGATCCAAGAAGCTTTCAGGTGCTCACACTTAATGTCTCATGTGCAGGTTTTATTTAATTAGTGAGGTTGGAGGTTTACAGGAAAATTAAGTGAAAATACAGAGTTCACATATATCCCTCACACAAGCAGTTTTCCCCGTTACGAAGACTTTGCAGTAATGTGACACCTTTGTTACAACTGATGAACCGATATTATTATAATTATACTATCTAGAGCCCATAGTTTACACTAGGGTTCACTAGGTTGTACAGTCCTACGGCTTTTTTTAGAATTTTTATTCTAGTAATATGTATACCACCTAAAATTTCCCTTTTAACCACATTCAAATAGATAATTCAATGATGTTAATTGCATTCACAATGTCATGCTACCATCACCACCATCCGTGAACAAAACTTTTCCATACCCCAAACATACCATGTGCAGTTTTTTTTTAATTAGAGAAATTGTAGGTTTACAGAAAAGTCATGCATAAAAATAGAGTTCCCATATACTATCCTATTATTAACACCTTGCATTAGTATGGTACATTTGTTACGATTAATGAAGGCACATTTTTATAATATTTTTAACTAGAGTCCATCGTTTACAATAGGTTCACTGTTTGTGTTGTATGTTCCTATGTGTTTTTTTTTTTAATTTTTATTCTAGTAACACGTATACAACCTAAAATTTCCCCTTTTAGCCACATTCAAATGTGCAGCTTTTTAAAAAATTTTTAAATTTTTAAATATTTTTTAGGAAGTATGGGAGATTGAACCCAGGACCTTGTGCATGGGAAGAAGGCGCTCAAACACTGAGCTACATCTGCTCCCAAATATGCAGTTTCAGTGTTTTTCAATTTTGGTGCTAATTTATACCTGCCCATTGTTTATCCTGTTATTGCCATTAAAAGAAGCAATACACTGATATAATCGGGAAGGGAGTGGGTATTTATTTCATTCTAAACATTTTAAGGCATATGTATGTGTGTACACAAATATATATATAAATGGATATGCATAGCTATTTCTATATTTGTTATGGGAGCCTACTGACTTATAAGGCATAACCAAAAAAAAAAACAAAACAAAAAGAGGCAAAACTAAACTCCACTGCTTAGGAATTAGGTAATAATCCCATAAAGAAAAGTAATACTATAAAATTAATACTATACCATAAGCATATAATATATACTATAAATATAATATAAAATAATACTATAAAGAAAACAACATTGTAAATAAAAGTAAAGAAATGATTCCCATAAAACTCAACTTAGTGGTTATTCTTAGGTTGGAGAGAGAGGTGTGATGTGGGCGTGGGACTGTGGGGTGGCTGGGAAGGTTTTATCATGGGCGGTGATTACAGTACATTCATAATATAATATAAATAGTATAATCTAAATCTTGGTTTGCTTTCTATACTTGTGGTATATTTAACAACAATAAGATGTAACAACAATACACACATAGCCGCATTGTAAATATACACATCTATTTTTCACGAGTTGGCAAATGTTTTGCTGCCGGCACCTGCCAGGATAACTGGTTTGTCCAGCTGGCTTTGCCGGCTTTGCCAGGCTCCGCAGGCGCTCTTGGAGGAGGGGCGCTGCCACACCTGGCTGGGTGCTGCCCGGGATATAGCTGCATGCCCTGCACTTTCCTTCCAGTAGCTTCACAGAGGTCTGAGGGGATTTCCGACCTAGCAAACTTTAGGGGCATCTGTGGACTTCCCTGCCTGAAAATGGTTCTAAACATGCACAGGAGCTGGCTGACGGTCTGTCTCAGCCAACTTTGAGATTTTTTGTTGAGAAGCTTCAGGGAAAAGCTAACTTGGCTGGTTCACAACCACGTCAAAGGGTTGCTCTGTTTTTCTCCTTCTTCCTAGGAGCACACTTCTTTGAGATCCCTCCTAATCTCTGGGAGGTGAGAGGAGTACATCAGAGACAGGTGGACCCAGGGGTGGGCTGATTTCAGCAGCCACTTTCCAGTAAAGGTCTCCCGGGGCCGGGGGAAAGGGGGTAGTGGCGAGAGTGGTCAAGGCAACCTCACGGCTCTTTCCTGTACATCAGACTCTTTCTCAGAAGCTGACTTTCACTTTTGAGCCCTTGCAGGGGGACAGCTGTGCTGGGAGACTGAACAAACACTGCCTCTTCTTCTGCCTTTCTGCCCAGAAAGTGAAAATGATTGGAAAGGGACTGTGGAAAATCAAATAAAGTTCAAGGAATCACTTAGATCTCTAATGGAAGACGGTTACAGATGCCAGCTCTGTGTACGTCACAGTATATAGGATAATTTTCTAATATAAATTAGCTGACGGGAAAGTTGGCATCGTAACGTTACTAATGGGGGGTTCTGAGTCTATTTTAAGCCATGTGTAAACATGGATAAGGCAAAGGTTTTCTCTCCCTGACTGTTCCTGTTAAAGTTGTAGTATTTATTGCCAACTTCTCAGGGTTCTTGGGAAGGTTAATGTGGTGTTGTTTTGAATTTTTTGGAGGTAAAGTGAATTACATCCGTGTTGTTTTCAAAGGGCCATGCTCTTTATGAGTTTGTTTCTTTGAATTATTATTTTTTGGCTGGTTTATTTCCTCTGCAATTCAGAAGGTGAATAATTTTCTGCTATTTCATCGTTGCTAGGGCCAGATTTTTGTTTGTTTTGTTTGACCTGCCGTTCATGGAGTACCTACTATGCATCCCTGGTTGTTGCTACATCATCTTCTTTAATCATTTTACATTAGCGTTTTTGTAAAAATTATGAAGGGATTTTTACAAAGCTACTTAATTATCTTTTGCAGGAAAAAAAAATTACTTTCTTACCTGATTTGTGATGGAAACATAGGTTATCTCTAAGCATTTTGATGGTGTGAATTCTGACTTTGGATATGCGTTTTGCATGGAAGAAAAATGCATTCAGTAAATTGCTACATGTGGAGTCGAATGACTGCCTTGACATCATCACTGCATCTCCCCCAACTCTTTGTTCCCATAAATACTATTCGGTGTCTTTCAACCCCACGGGGTTGAAATTCACTTTCCCACATTTGCCTTTAGTCAATATTTGAAGGCCTATTTATTTAAATATCAGGAACTGTCAGGCCTCCTTGCAACAGGAAACCTGACCTCCAGAATGCATCACGATCAACAGTCACTTGCCAAAATAACAAACCGGCTTCCTGGAACATGCTTGCTCAAAACAGGGGACAGAAGCCAGAGAGACGTCAGCTCGCTCTCTGCCTCCTCCTGTGCATAAAACTGACCTTCAAAGATCAAACAGTGCACCAAATAAACCCTTCATCTCCTAATACCCTTGCTTGCAATAACTCCTTGCTATATCGTCCCAGGCCATGGGCCAGCCATCCAGTTATATCAGGAGGATTGAGCAAGATATACACAGAAGAAGGAATAACTTAAATAAAAAGTCAGGGTCCTTTTAGTGTCGATTAATAAAACACTAATAGTAATAAGGGCAGGACAATAGAAGAGACATTCTAGGACCCTGTGGGTACAAAGCCAGTCTACTGCATTGCAGCCACCGAAATGCACGCCCAGGGCCCTGCCACGTCTTCTTGTCCCACATCCGCTGTCAGCTGCAGCTCAGCTGAGGAAGGGAGCTGTCAATTAGCTGTGAGCCTGGGAGGCGGGGTCTGCTGCTGGCCTCATTTCTAGCAGGGTCTTACCATCTGAAAAAACCTGACAGAAAGGGCCATTCCCAGATTTTCTGAGGTCTGCACTCAAGTAGCTGATGAGACCCTGATAATACACGGTCTGTACCCTTTGCAACTTTGCAGGGGTTCGCAGTCAGTTTGCAACGTTTGCCTGTGAATTTTTTTGCGATGGCCGGCAGGTCACGTCCCAGTAAAAGCCGCACACATCCTTTAGGAAGTGGCTCAAAAATTCCTTCATGAAAGAAATTATTTAATAAAACATTTTCATGAGGAAAGTCATCTAACCAAAATTTTAACAAGGGGAAAAAGGATAAAAATAATTACTCTGAATCCCAGACAGGCTGAGAGCATCTGGGTTAGTTTGTACAGTTAGTTTGGGTGAGATACCAACTTCTTATCCTTCCCCAGCTAACCCTTCTGCCCATCCTTATTTGCATGCTCCTTCTTGCGTGGAACTGAGGATGTGAAGTGCTAAAATGCTGAGCTCTTTGATTGCATGGTGCTTTCCTCTCAAGGTTGTCAATCAATGCCTGGAGGAAGGCAGGAAGTGGCTTTTGCAGCATCAGCTGGGAATTGCGGTCCTGAGGACGGAATTGGTAATCGTTCTGCATGTACAATGAATATCATTACTGCCTAAACCCAGTAGAAGGATGTCCAATAGTCTAGGAGATCTGAGAAAATTAACGCTTTTCTCTTACTGCACAGAGGTAGCAAAAATCATTTATCACCCTCTCCTCCCATGTCAGACAGACAAGAACTCATGTGTCTGTTGACACAAGCCGGCTACATAATAGCACCTCACAGCTGCAAGCCCATTGCACTTGCTTGCTTGCAACAGGTGCTGTGTTTTAAGACCCAAGCCCCAGAAACTGGATTTACAAGGGGGCCAGCTGCTTTGTTTTGGGGAGGCTGCTTTTCATCCGTGGAGCCGTAACACTCTGGAGAGATGGAGGCATTTGAAACTCTACCCTCACCCAAAGTACAGTGTCATAACTTTCCTTTTGCTGTAAACCTCAAATGGCAGAGAGTAGGATAAGAAAAGGATTTGGACCACTTGCCCCAGCTTTGAGACCAAAATGCCAAATCGACCAGGCAGGCACATGAGCTGCTGGCATCTCAGGAATTTACGAGAATCAAAGTGTGCAATGCCTTTGACTAGTAGGTGTGTGTTTACCCCAGTTGGTAGCATTTGGGTAAAAAAATGCAAAATAGCAAACAGATTCTTGCTTTTTGTGCTCAACGTTGCAGGGTGCATTAGCTTAAAAATGTCAACAATGAATGTTGTCATACAAATGTACTTCCCAAGAAAAATACTGAGGACAGTTTCCATTCTGGGGAGAAACTTTTGGGGAACAAAAACCTCCTTCTGTGCTACTCATGATATTTAAGTCAAAGGGGAATGATTTGATAGCAGAAAGGAAGTATTTTGTAATATTTCAACTTACTCAAAGCCCAGATTCTCCGAGAAGCTCTTCACTTTGCTTGGGAACCAAGAAAACTATGCCTGCTCTTGGGGCTTCTTAACGGGGGATATTCATGCAGCTTGGATGATGCTGAAATACATGTTTTTCTTATTCGAATGTAAAGAAAACACAAAATCGTAGAAAATCAGAGAGGCAACCTCTCAAAGATGTTATTTTTAGCAAAGTTGTGCCCAGACTGAATGAGTCTATATTTTAATCCCTATTACCGGAGGCCTTATAAAGAGAAGAACCCATAGCCCAGAAGGTGGAGAAGCTAAAAGTCAGTGGAAGCTGGAGGAAGGAGAGGATATAGCCACAGGATGGGAAGTAGAGGTACAAACCAAGGAACCCCAAGAGTTGCTGGCAGCCAACACCAGAACACTGCAGATTCAGGGTGAAAGCAAGCCTTGCTGATATCTAGATTTTGGACTTCTTGACTCAAAACTGGGGGCCAATAAACTCCTGTTGTTAAGTCAAAACCACTTTGTGGTATTTGTTATAGTAGCCCTGACAAACCAAGACAGGAGCATTAACTCCTCTCAGGGACTTAGGGAACTGAGGCTTAGTCTCCTCTTCTGTAAAATGGGGATAATCAGAACTCCTGCCCCTTATGGACAGAGCCCATTAGCACAGAGCAATGCCTGGAAACAGAAAGCCATAGACAGTGTCCAGCTGCCTCTCTGTGTGTGACAGGCCTGTTCAGGTGCTAGAGTTACCCCAGTGGACAGCCCTTCAGAAGGACCTATGCTGATGAGCTTACATGCCACTGAGCAAAGACAAACAATGGAGACTTGCAAACTCAGAGTACATTGTGGGTGCTGCTGAATGTTCTGCAGGAATCCAAAGCCAGATATGGGATTTTAATAGGTATACAGATACTTTGACATTTTCTTCACGTGAGAATTTTTGTTAGAGTAATTCCTGGGTAGTTTATATTTTTGATGTTATTTTTAATGAGATTTCCCTCCCCAAATAGGTTTTGATTAATGATGGCTTAAAGCTATTTTTGTAGACTTATCTTTATCTAGTATATAGAATTCTATATCTCCTACTAATTCCAATAGATTTTTGTTTAAATCTCTTGGGTTTTCTACGTGCACAATCACATTGATTGAAAATACAGCTGTATTCCTTCCTCCTATATAATTGTTACATTGCTAATTTATGTTTTAGCTGTAAGGATGTTAGCCAGGGCATCTAGATTAATGGTGAATATGAAAATCATACTGAGCATCCTTACCTGGCTCCTGACTTTTATTTGGAACACACGTATGCCCCTTAGATCCTCTTGCCTGCCTGTAATCTCTCTGGATTGTGGGGCTCCCTCTTGGCTGGAGGGAGCATCTGGTTTACCACTCCCAAATGTTTGCTTCCAGCTCAGCCCTCACCCCAGAACTACAGAGTCACACACCCTTCTGGACACCTCCATTTTGTTTTAAACAGGCACGGAAACTCAACATGGCCAAGACCAAACTCCAGACCTTCTTGCCAGCCTGCTCCAACGTGTTCCTATAGCATCCCCTCCTGCATTGCTGCCAATTCATTCTTCCAGTAGCTTTTGCTCTCAGCCCCAGCCCCATCTAACACTTGACAGATACTTTCAGCTCTTCTTCCAAAATATAGCAAGAACTCCCTGTTCTTTGCTACCCTCATTGCCAACTGTCATCCCTTACCTGGATTTCTGGATTTTCTTACCTGGACTTCACTCCCTAAGAATAAAAATCAAGGCCTTACACTGTGAACAAAACCTACATGACCTGGCTCGCTACCTGTCTGAACACAAAATCCATTACTCTCCCTCTCCTTTCTCTATTCCTTACCCTGCTGACCTCCTCTCTGACCCTGCCTGTTTCTGCTGCCTGGGGAGCTATTGGCATGGCTCTCCCCTTCTCCACCTTCATATCTTTGCTCACATGCTCCCTTCTGTATGAGGCCAACTCTGATCAGTTTATTTAAAATCATACCCACCCCTCCAATTCCTACTGCCTTGACTGTGCTTTTCATTGTAAAACCATTTTCCATAGCACTATCACCTTTGAATACATATGGTAGATTAAAGATGACAACAAGCCTTTGCTGCATCTCCCAGCCCAAGACAGTCTATTTTCTCTGACCCCCTGGAATCTGGGCTGGGCCTGTGACTTCTTTAACCAACAAAATATGGCAGAAGTAAGACTTCAAGAGGACTGGAAGCTTCTGCTGTCTTGGAGCAGTCTCTTGCAACACTTGCTCTTGTCTTGCTCCCTTCTTGGAACCCAACTGTCACTCCACAGGGAGCTCAAGACACATGGAAAGGTCCTGTATGTGTCCTCCATCGACAGCCCCAGCTGAGTTCCCAGCTGATAGCCAGCATCAACTGTCAGCCATGTGAATGAGCTACCATGGACCAGATAACTGCGGCCTCAGGTGATGGCATGTGGAGCTCAACTGACCCACAGACGTAATAAATTTGTCCTTTTAAATTACCAAGTTTGGGGATATTTGTTACATAGCAATAGATAACTGATACAAAAACTATGTTATTTACTTAGTTATGTTTATTGTTCATTTTCTTTTCCCCTTGCCCCCACCCTCAAGTTTAATATCTGCAAGGACAGTTGTCTTTGTTTTGTTCACTCATATATTCTGAGTACCTAGACTGGCACCTGGGCTCATACATTTGTTGAATGGCTGTATAAGCTATTAGTTTGAGCTAATTTTTTATTTTTATTTTAAGGGAAGATCCTTATAGTCATAACTTACTGATTTTATTAAACAATCAGGATTGAATATTGGATTTTTAAAAATATTTATCATGGTATCAATGTGCCATTTTACCTATTGGTGTGGAATGTTATATTAATATATTTCTTAATACTGTATTTTTGAGTTCCCAAGGGTTACTCTTATAATGAATGAATTAATCTGACTTTTTTAAAAAGAATTCTTTCGTTCACATTTAGGGATCTATATCATGTATTGCCATGTTTTTATATCTTGGTGTCTGGGTTTTATATGCTTCATAAATTATGTGAGTTGATTTCCTTTATTTTTATATTGTGGAAAAATGTGTACCCATGGCATTGAAATGATAATACTAATACTAAGAGTAAGGAAAAAAATAGCCAACCTAAGTAAATTGCTCAGTCACACTGCCAGTAAGCAGCAGAGCTGGGAATTGGATATTTCCTTGAATGAATTGTTCTGAGAATGAGCTGTTCCTTGAAGAGGACTTTTAAGAAATGCCAGAAACATGTCAGCTGCTCTAAAATTATAGAATAAAACCCATTTCTTTCAAAGAATTGTGCAGATACAGTGCAAACTGGAATATGGGAGGAAGGTTTTTCTTGACAATGGCTCACACAGTCTTTTTGGTTTCAGCATAAGGAGCAGTGGAACTTCCCCATGACCCTGCATGATTTCACATCAGGAAACTCTCTCTCCTGTAATATGGGTGAGCTGAGTGTATGATAGTTAAGCCTGCCACTTCGGAGACAAACTACTGGGGAATTAATCTTGCAATTGACCAATTCCATAACCTGGGGGAAACTGATCTCCAAAGTCTTTGCTTCCTAATCTATAAAGTGGCAGCAATGATAATATCTGCTTCTCAGGTCTTAAAGTGAGACAGTCCAGATACTAACCCTTAAGACGTCTTCAGTAGCTATTAATAATATCAGATGTTCTATCATCTCATTATGGTTCCATTTCTCCATGGCTTTCTGAAAAGTAGTTTTGGGGTCCTAAAGTTCTTTGCTAATCTGATGACCACTTACATTCTCTAACTAGAAAATAAAAATACATATTAACTGAAGCTTCTTATATCATTTCAGAAGATTCAAATTCTATGTTAAGAAACCATATTTAAGTAAGTTAATGGCTCCTCTCCTCAATGTATCCAGTCATGTGGTCTCAGATTTTAGATTTAGAATGACTGGTGTGGGGGGGCTGGGGTTCCACTCCCCCCCGGAAGCCTGAATTTGTAACAAGTATCCTGCATGCTTCCAGTGCAGGTACTGGACTTCATGGACTTAAGGTTTTTTAAATCCTAACTTCATTCTTTGCCCCATTTTGCACCCACCATGCCCTTATTTCCCTTCTGCTTTTTTATTATTTATTTTTTACTTTATTCTGCTTGGAAATTTTGTATTCATGGTTGTATGCCCACTGGAGTCTCCCATTCCATTGCATCTGTGGGCAGGGCCTACAGCTGGTCTCCATTGTGATGTTGCCATCCTTGAAGCTGATCTCTGGTGAATCTGTAGGCTGTTTCTCCTGTCTTCTTGCTGCTGACCTGAGCTAAGCAGAGAGCAGGTACCATGGTTTCTTGCTGCTGCTCATTTTTTGTTTTGCTCCTGTCCACTGTAAGGGTATTTACACTATGACCCATTTGGAGACGAGGGTCTCTCCACTGTCTCCCCATGTGGGTACCTGGGTTTCTGGTTCTACCACTTGTTCTTGGATAAAGCACTCACAGGTCAGACAAGCTGTTTCCTGAGCCAGGTGTTTAACATTCTAGATGGGACATTCTCTGGTTGTAGAGGGCCCCAAGGAGCTAATCACCTACAAAGCCTTTCCCTCCAGAGTCCACAAGCATCACTGATAGTCTGTGGTTCAAAAACATTTAATGGGTCCTCTTGGCCAAAGAGCTAAGTATTGATTCAATACACACTTAGTCTGATATTCAAAGCCATATGGGCCTCCAGCCTTCTCATCATTATCCTTTATACATTTCCAAAGAATTTGATGTCCCCTTAACTTTTGTGGACATTTCTCACTCTACTCCTAGCTACTTTTCATTGAGGGTGTGTGGA
>JAQZBX010015328.1:0-37650 GCA_029593785.1 Cabassous unicinctus
TGCTTGCAGTCGCCCTCCTAAGCCGACGCCATCTTTTTCTTATCAAATACATTGATTTAAGTATAATTGCTTTATGAGTAGATTGGTGAACTACTTCATCACAATATCACCTAATAATCTAAGTCCATGATTCCCAATAAATGTGAGTCAGAGCATGAGATCTCAGTAGTTTTTCAGAATCAGTAATGTATACACTGCAGATATTAGGAGTCAGATATCCCAATGCTCACTGAGTTTGGCGCTGCATCTCATTTGTGAAAGCAGAGCAGTATGGGGAAAACGTTTCCAGGGTGCAGCTGTGAAAACAGCCATGAGTTCTCAATTTGATCACCAACTCTGTCTACCTCAATGTTTAAGTAAACCTATATCTTGCATTTAAAATAAATATTTGGTCCAGAATTCTCTAATCCTAAAACTTTAGAAAAATATTTGTTCTTAAATTTTACCTAAACGTACATTCTTTAGGTAAAGATTTTAACTTATTCTCTTGATTGTGATAGTTGTTTAATCAATAACAGCCCTAGAAATCCATTTAGCATTCTGAGGGAAGGTGCTATTATGATCACTGCTATTTAAAGAGGTATAGGGAAACTTGAGTACATTCACCTGAGAAGAAATATTGTCATTAAAGAAACAATAATTTTTTTATCATAGAGATAGTAAGGAAAACTCCTATGAAAGTTTTGCAGGAATAAATGATGGAAGAAGGAATTATTAGCCAAACAAGGTTTATGTGGTTTAAATAGTCATAACAAAGACAGAGGTAGAAATGGTAAGGTGTGTAAAATAAACTGACTAATTCTGAATATTGAGCCTATTCATTAATATCCTTAAACCTCATTTTCTTCATCAATACAATTGAGAATTTGTTACCTAATTCAGAAATATAATCAAAAGTACAAGAGTTAATATGAAATACCCTTTTCATACATGGTTCATGCCACACTGGCTATTTTCCCGTTCCTTTCTTTCTTCTTTGAATAGAGTTTAGCAACTACTGAAATTGCCATGCACACATGTAAACCAAGTCAAATGAAGAAATAAACAACAACCAGAAGAACACAACACAGATTTAAAGAGAATTACCATGTACACTTCAATTATTATAATTAATGGGGAAAAAGTTATTCTGACACTAACTGCTTATTTAAGGTAATTCTTAACAATAATCCTTAGCCTGATTCTGTCTTTCTTTAGAAAATATAGTGAAATGATTAATTTATATTTTTCATAGAGTGCATGCCCTTTGTGTGTGTTATAGCACATCTAATAGATGCTCTTAGAGTTAAAGTTTCCACCCTATATTCAAATTTTCTTCTACTGTTATCAGAACATACCATGTTATAAACTTACCTTAGATGACACAGAAGAATATTTTCATAGTTGTTTTTTAGGATGCCAGGTTGTTTGAAAGTAGCAAATTCTTCTTTGTTGTTGATAAACATGAAAAGGGTTGTTCCTTGATAGGACTATGGAAGAAAATTCACATGTACCATAATAGAACTCAATGAAATTCACTGCCAACAAATAAAATTTCCTTACTTTAACTCTACTCTTTTCAACTAGAATTCCTCTTGCAAATATTATGTATTTAAAATTGTACTGTGCTAAATCATTTTACACTAATCAATATATCTTATGCTGCAAGAAAATGAAATTACATGGGATAAGTGTAAACAGAATACAACCATGCTTTCTCCAACCCAGGTGGCATGTGTAATTCACTGACCATCAATTCTGTGTTGACTTCACCTTAGTTTTAGGCTGTAACAGGAAGAATTCCCCTTGAGATACTCACTTTGGTAATTCTTCTCCAAGACCCAAATCTGAGGAAAATGTAGAGGAATATAAATCACTAATTTAAGCACACATATGTAATTCTCAAAATATTTGGATACCAAAATATCTTACAACTTTCTACAGATTGTCAAATGGAGTGCACTCTATATATCCAAAAAACCCATCAGGGTTGCAAGGAGAAGTGGATCTTTATTCCACAGAAATAATTCAGATTAATATCTGAATTACTTTTAATTCAGATTATATCTGCCCACTAGCTCTGAATAAAAATAATCGAAGAGAGCACTCCACACCACAGAGGCTGATGCCAGTTCTCCACTGGAAGCACAAGACACCTCGAGAGCGGTTTTGCAGCTGGAATTAGAAGCTCGAATTCCCAAAAACAAGGAAAGAACAGATGGTTGGGCACCAACTTCAGCTACTGATTAGTAAATTCAGAGGGCTATAGTATAATCTTAAGGATAGGTAAAATTTGAACCTGACCAAGTCAGAGAAAGGCCAGAAACTGCCATCTTAACTCGGTGCCTGACAAGAGGGGAAGTGGGGCTGACTGGAAATCACAGTACTGGTAGGGACTGGCTTATTTCCATCTAGATCAGATTGCAGCTCTAGCCTAAACCCCAGGCCCACCTCGGAGATAGGCAGGCCACGCCACTGAGATTGGTGATCATACTGCTTTGGCAGTGCAAGCCACCCCAGGAGCTATTCTGTGGCAGGAAATGGAAGACCCATTTCCCAAAAACAAGGGAGGAAGAGACTGTTGACCACTGATTTCAGCTACTGATTAGTAAATTAGGCTGGCTAAAGTATAACCCTAAGAACAGCTAAAATTTGATACTGCACAATTCAGAAGGAAGCCAGTACTGCCATTTTGACTCTACCCCCAGCATGAGGGGAAGCCAGGCTGACTGAAAATCACAGTTACAGTAGAGACTGGTTTCTTTCAACCAGATTGGCCTGCAGCCCTAACCTAGGCTTCAACCCCAACTCTAGCAGGGAGGAAGCTGACGGGCCCTGCACCAGCTTATCCAGGTAACGGCAGGTACATTTAGCTGGCACTGACTGAATAAATGGAAGTCTACCAGGGCAACTGCAGTCATCTTGGACCTGCACTGCATAGATTGCTGCCCACACCTGCAGCTCTATCCCTGACCCAGGCAGGGGAGAAAGGGACGTGAAGCTTCATCAGGCTCTTTGGGCAAATACAGTCTAGGCCTGCATGACTTGTATTATTCCACACAGCTGTGGCTCTGTCTCTACCCCTGTCAAAAGACAAAGTTGGGAGAAGCTTCATTGGTCCTTGGGGCAATGAGGGAAGCTTGAAGCTCCACAGCTTATAGCAACAACTATATCCTTGGCTCCTACTACACAACCAGCCAGGGAGAAAGGGCAGGAAGCCCTAAACTACAGAGAAAAACTGCACTCAGAATAAACACTCTAGTAAGCCAGATGCCAAGACACCAACAAAAAATTACAATCCACATCAAGAAACATGAAGATATGGCCCAGTTAAAGGAATAATATAAGCCTCCAGTTGACATAAAGGAGTGGAAACAACTAATCATAGATGTTCAAACAAATCTCCTTAATAAATTAATTGAGATGGCTAAAGAAATTAAGGATATTAAGAAGACATTGGATGAGCAAAAAGAAGAATTTGAAAGCATACTTAGAAAAATAGCAGATCTTATGGGAATTAAAGGTGCAAAAATATTATACCAGATTTGAGGAGGCAGAAAAAAGGATTGGTGAGCTTGAAGAAATGACCCCTGAAAGTGTCCATACAAAAGAATAGATGGATAAAAGGTTGGAAAAGTTTGAACAAGGTCTCAGGGAACTAAATTGCAGCAAGACATGTGCAAACATACATGTCATGGGTGTCCCATAAGGAGAAGAGAAAGGGGCAGAAGGATTATTTGAAAAAATAATGGTAGAAAAGTTCCCAACCGTATTGAAGGACATAGATATTCATGTTCAAGAATCATGACATACTCCGATCTGAAAAAATCCAAATAGACCAACTCCAAGACACATACTAATCAGAATGTCAAATGCCAAAGACAAAGAGAGAATTCTGAGTGCAGCAAAAGAGAAACAATGCATAACATATAAGAGATATCAATAAGATTAAGTGCTGATTTCTCGCCAGAAACCATGGAGGCAAGAAGACAGGGGTATGATTTATCTAAGATACTGCAAGAGAAAAACTTCCAGCCAAGAATCTTATATCTGGCATGATTGTCTTTCAAAAATGAGGGAGAGTTTAGTATATTCACAGATAAACAGAAACTTAGAGTTTGTAACCAAGAAACCTGTTTTGCAGGAAATACTAAAGGGTGTGCTATAGCCTGAAAAGAAAAGACAGGAGAAAGAGTACTGGAAGAAAGTCTAGAAATGAAGATTATATGAATAAAAGTAACTAAAAGTGTCATTAGAGTAATGAAAATAAAATATGACAGAATAATAACAAATATTCAGGAATAAAATTAACCAAAGATGTAAAGCACTTGTATTCAGTAACAACTCATTTTTAAAAGAAATAAACAAAAACCAAAATAATTGGAAGAACATTCAATGTTCATGGATAGGAAGACTAAATATCATTAAGATATCAATTCTACTCAAATTAATTTAAAAATTCAATGCAATCCCAATAAAATTCAATCAACATTTTTTAAATAAAAGGAAAACTTGATTATCAAAAATTTTTTGGAAGGGTAAGGGGTCCTGAGTAGCCAGAAACATCTTAAAAAGCAAAAGTGAAGTTGGAAGACTCTTGCTTCCAAGACATTAATTCGTATTGCTTAGGTACAGTGGTGAAAACATCATGGTACTGGTATAAAGACAGACAGATAAACCAATGGAACCAAACTGATGACTAAAAAAGAAACCCTCACATCTATGGTCAAGTGATTTTTGACTAGGCTGTCAAACCCACCCAGTTCAGGCACAACAGTCCATTCGACAAATGGTAGTGAGAAAACTGGATATCCATAGCAAAAGAAGGAAAGAGGACCCCTATCTCACACCTTATACAAAAATTCACTCAAAATGAATCAGAAACCTAAATATAAAAGCAAGAAACATAAAGTTTCTAGAAGAAAATGTAGGAAAATATCTTCAAGACCTGGTGGTAGGTGGTGGATACTTAAAGGAGATAAGAGGAGGACTGAGATGGACTACTGATGTTTAATGTATGTAGAATTTTTAATTAGCTTTACTGTAAAAGTGTGGAAATGTAGAGAGTTGATGGTACCATGTTATAGTGAGTAACAGCTAGTTTATAAATGGGGATGTGCCTGAAAAGTGTAGTCTAAGGATGTAAATGCCAACTGATGGAAAACTAGAGAATAATCTAGGGACTGAATAGCACAGTAAACCCAGAGGTGGATGAGAATTGTGTTTGATGGTACAGATGCAAGGGTTCCCTTTGTGAGCTAAAGCAGATATACATCACTATTGCAGGGTGGTGGGGAATGTGGAGCATGGGAAAAATATAACTGGAGTGACCTATGGGGTGTGGTTAACAGTAATAATGCAATATTCTTGCATCTATGCCAAAGATGTACTGTGTTGATATTGTGGGAGTATGGAAAATGTGTACCAAATATACGCAGTGGACTTGGTAGTAATTGGGTGATATTTTCTCATAATCTGTAACAAATATTCCACCACAGTGTAGTGTGTTGATAGAGGGGTGTTGTTTGGCAATTCTGCACATGTGCATGATTGTTTTGTAAGTTTACAATTTCTGTCATAAAAATATATTTAAAAAATAGTAATAGGGTGAGATTGGGGAAAAATACACCAAATGTAAGATAAGTACTGTAATCAGTAGTAAGATTCTGGCAATATTCTTTCATAATTTGTAACAAATGTCTCACGACAATGCAAGGTGTTGGTGGAGGGTTGACTTATGAAAACCCTGTATGATGTTATAAATGTTTGCTTTGTACATTCACAACTTTTACTATACACTTATTGTTTATCTATGTTCATGTATAAATGATATAAAAATAATAATAATAATAGGGTGGGTTGGGGGAAAATACTTTGGTTAGTAGTAATATTTTGAAGATACTCTTTAATCATTAGTTTAAAATGTTTAACAATGCAAGGTATTGGTGAGAGGGTGAGGTATGAGAGCCCTGTATAATGTTATGTATGTTTGTTTTGTAAGTTCACAACTATTGCTATACACTTGTTTTTCATGTATGTTCAAGTATGAGTGATATACTTCAATAAATTTTTTAAAAATCAGAAAGGAATTTGAAATTCCTGCAAAAGCTAATGCAAGTATTTAAGCCTTAGGAGTAATCTGTTTTATGTCTATGCCTGAGGAAAATTTGATTGGAAGAACAGAACATGAACTTATGTGACAATGCAAATATTAATAGGTTTGCAAGCTCTTAGAAAGTATATACTGTTAAGCAATCTAATCATATCCTGGCCAAATGTTCCTAAACCATTGTCCATGGTAATGTCTCTTGTGCCTCTTGGCATTTACTTTGCAACTTGACTTGGCCTGGCTCAGGCAGTTTCTCTGGAGGCTCCAAAATGCTATCATCAAACACATACTTCAGGAAACTCTGATGGCTCTGTGCTTATCTAACTTTCTGAAGAATAGGAGGAAAGATGACATAGCCCAGAATTGTGTCAAGTTAGCTGCCAGGAAAATGTGAGATGAGGAAAAACAAAGAGGACCAAAGATAGGCAATGCAGTCTGAATATTGACCATTATCAAGAGTAATCTAGATGACTACCAAGCCCACTCAACTGGGACAGAACAGTCTCTTCAACAAATGGTACTGAGAGTAATGGATACCCATATCCAAAATAATGAAAGAAGGCCCATATCTCCACACCTGATATAAAAATTAACTCAAAATGTATCCAAGAGCTAAATATAAAAGCCAGGACTAAAAAACTCCTAGAAGGAAATAAAGGAAAACATCTTCAAGATCTTGGAGTAGGAAGTAGTCTTTTAGACCTTACACCCAAAGCATGAGAAAAGAATGGAAAATTATATAAATGAGACTCTCTGAAAATTAAATGTTTTTGTACTTCAAAAGACTTTGTCAAAATGGTGTAAAAACAGTCTACTCAATGGGAGAAAATATTTGGAATCCACATACCCGGTAAGGGTTTAATGTCATGATATATAAAGAGTTCCTACAACTCAATGATAAAAAGACAAATAACCTAATTAAAATGGGATAAAAACATGATTAGATGTTTTCCCAAGGAGGAAATATAAATGGTATAAATATCACATGAAAAGATGTTCAAAATCACTTGCTATTAGGGAAATGCAAATCAAAACTACATTGAGATATCATTTCATTTAGAGAATGGACACTGTTAAAAAAAACTGAAAATGATAAGTGTTGGAGAGGATGTGGGTAAACAGGAATGCTTATTGACTGTTAGTGGAAGTGTAGAATAGTGCAGCTGCTGTGGAAGGCTGGTGCTTCCTCAGAATGTTAAATATGGAGCTGCCATATAATCCAGCAATCC
This sequence comes from Cabassous unicinctus, assembly GCA_029593785.1. Classification (NCBI taxonomy): domain Eukaryota; kingdom Metazoa; phylum Chordata; class Mammalia; order Cingulata; family Chlamyphoridae; genus Cabassous; species Cabassous unicinctus. The sequence continues at coordinate 7,318 of JAQZBX010015328.1, forward strand.
CTCTCCTAGGTATATAGTCAGAAAATCTGAAAGTAGAGATATGAACAGACATTTAGATACCGATGTTCATAGTAGCAATATTCATAATTGCCAAAAGATGGAAGCAATCCAGGTGTCCATTAACAATGAATAGCTAAACAAAATGTGATATATGCATATGATGCAATATTATTCACATGATGCAATATTATTCAGCTGTTAGAAGAAATGAAGTCCTGATGCACATGACAACATGGATGAAATTTGAAGAAATTTTGTTTAGTGAAACAAGCCAGACACAAAAGGACACATATTGCATGATCTCTCTATTCTTAATTAAACATAAAGAGAAAAGTCATGGAGTTAAAAGCTAGAAATCTGGTCACAAGAAGATAGAATGAGGATAGAAAATGGAGAACAGTGGCTTAGTTTGTACAGAATTGGTAATAAGGTTGACTGTAAGTGCTTGAAATTGATAGAGATAATGATAGCACTGTAGAGTGAATGTAATTAACAGCATCAATATCGAGGTATGATTGAGGTTGAAAGGGAAAGTTTAGGGCTGTGTATGTCACTAGAAGAAAAGCTAAAAGATGAAACATGGGACTATATAGCATAGTGAACCCTGTTGCTGGCAATGAGTGTGTTTAATAGTACAAATTTAAGAATGTTCTTTAGTGAAGCAGAAAAATTGTACATTAATATTACAAGATGTTAGTAATAGGGTTATAGCTAAACTAAAGTGCACCTAAAACAAATTGTGGACTGTAGTGAAAAGTAATATATGAATATTTTTTCAATTTTAAAAAAGAATGAATTATTATAAGTGATAGAAACTAGATACAAAGTACTGCATATTGCTTGTCCTCAATTATATAATATATATATAAATAATTTATAAAGATGGATTTGATTAACAGATATGTATGGCAAGTGCTGGATAAAGGGATTGAAATGTAACTGCTAAGGGGTTTTTTGCTTCTTCTTTTTGGAATAATAAAAATTCTCTAGTATTTATTGAGGTAATGAATACACAATGCAGTTATTATACCAAAACCCACTGAATGTACACATGGGTGGATTGTATGGTATATGAATATATCACAATAAATTTGCTACAATATATATGGCAGTTTTTTAATGGTCTAATATTTTTAATTGAAGTACTCTATCTGGGCATAAAGAGACTATATATTATATAATTGTTGGATGTATCATTTTGGGTGAATCTAAATTTGCCAACATATTCTGTGTTCTTCTAATTTTAGAGCCAAATCCTATAATTTAATAAGAGTATACAATAACAGATTATTTTCAATAAATGTGGAAAGCTCTATTGTGCAGTACCTGGGGTAATAAGAGTTGAAGTCTGACATCTGTTAAATAGAATGTAGTCGGTGCTCAGGTGGAGTGAGGAGGAGTGCAAATAGATGTGAAAAGAAGAAACAACTATTATAAAATAAGGTGAAAGAGAAGAGAGACCTTGCATGAGCCCAAAAGAACTTTCTGCTCTGAACTAAGGGCTATGATTGACTCAACTCTATTTTACCATGTTCTACTGACATTCCCCACCTTACCCTCCCAAACAAGCAAACAAACACATAGCAAAATAAAACCAAACCAAATTAAGAAAACATATTTGATAATACACTGAGAGATTTTCCTAATTCTATGAGGCACCCTAATAATAGATGATGCCTATTTATAAAAAATGATACCTAGTTAAAAAATATACCGTATCATGGCTTCAATGTTTCCAAAGGGTGTAATTAAATATTAGATACTAAACTCATATACATATTAATGGCAAAAATACCATGTTGATGAGGAAAATCTTAATGATCTTCTGATACACATTTAACATATTGATCCAAATGACCATTTATTAAGTATATAGCTATATTGTATATACCATGATAAACATCACTGGCTTCTGTCTTTGAAGAGATTGTTCTAGGAAAGAAAAGGTTTGGAAAAGCAAATATCCATAATATTTTGGGTTTTAGTTTCCTTGTATTCAAAACAGTGATAATAATGTATGCAAATCAGGTTGTGGTGAATTTGTTTCATATATATTGAAGCTATAATATTAGTGCTAGTACCATTCAGAGTTTAAGCGCATATCTGGCTTTTCAATATTTTACTTGCTTCATATAAGACACCTAAACATTTTATTATAAATCCATCTAATAATTAAGCCCATGATTTTCACATTCACACATTTTATTATTATTAATATACAGGTAATAAGTAGTTAAAGAAACTGAAAACTAAAAGAAAACAATTGTCCTTGATGGATATTTACACTATCATTCACTCATGACATATAATCCCTCTTCTCAAGAGTCTTTCTTCAATGTTTTTGTCTACATTTCTAAATATTAAACACATCATTTCAAACAATTCCTCACAGTACCTTTCTCCAGATATTTATGTTTTAAAGGTAGAGAAAATTTTGGAAGAGTCTCTAACTTTAAGATACCTGAACAGGTGGACTCAAAAAATTCTTTCTCCAAAAACCCTGTGTATCTATGTATGCATGCATACACCCAAGTGTGTGTGTGTGTGTGTGTGTGTGTGTGTGTGTGTGTGTGTGTTCATGGGAGTGGGGAGAGGGAGAGAGAGAGAGAGAGATTGAGAGAAACAGAAACAGAGAGAGACAGAGACAATGACAGAGATAGACAAGGAGAAAATGTATTTGCAAGAGGACAAGGTAAATTTAAGAACTATAAGGCCAGGAGGGAAATGATTTGAGGATGGGTCGGGGTAATATATATGAGCATAAGATACATTTTTCAAAGGATTCCTGGGCACTGCTTTGAAGGATCTTTCTTCATGGGTCTGTGTTTTCCCAACTGATGGTCAATTACCATAAGTAGAGAAGTACTAGCTCTGAATGATAAGAGATGTTAAGGCTGGACCTTGTTATGGAATGTAAAACCAGAGTTGGGTTTTCTACAGTTTTAATCCTCTAGTTTTTCTCAAGTTTTTTTTTACAGTTTTAATGAAAAGTTATCTATAAGACCTTTTTAACTCATCATGTTCTTCCACATACACAGAGAACAGGTTTGGGCATTCTTATTTTATAAAGTGCTTTATTGATTTGCAATTTGAAACGAGTTAACTTTACCGACTACTGTGATTTTCCTCATAGTTAATAGATATCTCACATGAATTCTTCCACATGTCATCTGTGGCAGAACAAAAAATCCATGAGAGATAAAATCAGTTAACAGGTAAAAATTCAGGTACTCAATTCCTTATAAAACAATTTGTGCCTCTTGAAATCATTTTCAGGGGAGCTGTTGGTGGTCTTGAATTAAGTTAGAATCATAAGCCCTTAATATATTATAGTCTTTATGCGAACTGCATTTCTTTTTCTCTTGGCGTATATTAAACTGATCCAATTTCATCAATTCTACCTGCCAGATGAAGAAAGAGAGTCAGAGAAAATGAATTGCCCAGTGCTACTAATGTAGAAATTAGCAGGACATCCAAGAATGAAAGCTTTTCCTCAAATTACACCATGTTGTACCTTCACTGATGCCATTATAAAACAAAAACAATTTTATCTAAAGTGAAAGTCTTTTGGGCAAGTCATTGTTTTTCTGAGGATATTTGCACGGAGGAAAAGGTAATGGTTTCAGTGTAAATTTATTGTCTGCCTCTTCCCAAATATACTACATACGAATATCTGTGGACATAAATGTAGGTCATTCCTTAACCTTCATAGGTCCTTCAAAATAGCCAGAGAAAACAAGGAAACTTCTAATGTGTTCTTAAAGTGTTAACATCAGCCTCTAAAATGTGCCTTTAACGTAGTTAGTAGAAAGATGAAGCTTTTATACAGCAAGATCTTCTTTCTTATGTTCAGATATCCAGCAGTTGCTGCCTCTACTTCCCTATTTGCAGCCTTTCCGTGTTCGGAATGGACTTCAATCAAGCATACAAATATTACTGACTAAATCAGAATATTTCTCTGCTATAATTAAAAGCCTTGATTTTATTTTTTTAATTTCCTGAATAAATAGTTAGCTTTGGTGGATATATAGAATATTAGTATATGATTAAGGTTTACATAATCCCTATGTAGCATGTATAAATTTTATAGATAGTGTCATAAATGGAGAAAGACCTCTTCTCTTTTACAGAGATAGACAAAAAAAAAAAAGAAAGAAATTCCACGTGGCTGAGGATAATGTAGCATAGGTATGAAATGTATGGAATCCTGCATAAAATACAGGTTCATACCTCTAGTCTGGTACTTAATCTTAATGACTTGGTGTAATTAATGAACCTTCTTCTACCTCTATTAGCCTACATGTAAAATGAGTATAATAAGAGTATGTATTTAAGCATAGGGTTAATATTGGAGATAAATACATGTAATATAATTATAAATGTTCCAGGAGTAATTATGTTTTTATTAAAAACCTGTTCATATGATTCTGATGCCTTATTCTAAAAAGGGTTTAAAAATTTAATCCTGTAATCAATTTGCTATGATGTATATTATCCTCCAATTTATAGATCTATCCAAATGTTTAAAATGCTATTACATATTTAATATGCTTTGATTCATTTCTGATTAATTAAGTTGATGTGAATCCACGTTAACCTCATGGAAAATCAGATCAATGTCACTGAATTTGTCTTCTCAGGGCTATTGGAGAATAGGCAGATAGAGCTGCTGTTCCGTTTCTTGTTCCTTCTCTGCTACTTGGCAGTCTTAACGGGGAACTTCATCATCTTCCTCGCCATCACCAGCAGCCATTTGATTGAACAGCCAATGTACTATTTTCTCTGTCACTTATCTATCACTGACCTTTTCTATACCTCCACTGTGGTTCCTCAGCTAATCAGAAACTTAACTTCAGAGAGAAAAATTATTTCTTATAACAATTGTATGGCCCAACTTTTCACTGCCCACATGCTGGCAGGTGAGGAAATATTAATCTTGGTGTCCATGGCTTTTGACCACTATGTTGCCATTGTCAAGTCCCTGCACTACATGGTCATCATGAACCAACCAAGGTGTAACATACTGATCATGATGACCTGGGTCTTGGCTGTTTGGCACTCTATTGGTCTACTGCTCATAGCTCTCAATTTACCTTTCTGTGACCCTAATCGGATCGATCACTACATATGTGATGTGAAGCCACTTTTAAAACTTGCCTCTAAAAATATATATGTCTTTAATATTTTAGTAATTGCCAAGTCAGGGATGGTGATAGGTGTAGTTTTTCTTGTCCTTTTGACTTTTTACATACTCTACAATCTTAGGACACATACCTCTGCAAGGTGACGCAAAGCTCTCTCAACCTGTAGCTCTCACATTATGGTTGTAGGTTTGTTTTTTGTGCCCTGCATCTTTACCTCTGTTCTACCTGCTGATAGTGAAATAAACAAGAAGGAAATCTGTTTTACACAGTGATTGCACCCATGCTGAACCGTTTCATCTATACCCTTAGAAATATGGAGATGAAAACTACCTTGCAAAATTATGGTTCAAATGGGACATTCAGAATTAAAGTGAATAAGGTGATATTCATTATGCTTTCTATTTTATGTCTGTAGGGTAGTTAATAGAGACGGTTTAGAAAGAACTAAATATCCTCCAACATTATATGAACTGAGACCAAAATTTCTGTTATTCTTACTGCAACCTGCACACTAAAATGTCCAACTGATTTGAGGGCTGAGCAATTGTATTACATGAATGCAAGAAATATTTCCTGAAAGCACATCATTGATCATGTCTCTCACATCTCACAATATTTACCTGGAAGACTTCATTGGAATAAAGTCTCCCAAAATTGCCCCAAATCTAATTTGCTAATCTTAGACCTATGACATTGGGATAATATATGATGTATCAGAACAACAATAGACTTTTGGGTCAGGAGAATGTTTGTCAAATACTGACTGTCCATTTTTATATCTGGGTCTTGCCAGTTTGCTTCTGTGTTGTGAGCCTACATTTCTGAAACATCTATGAAAATGTGATAATATTATTCCTATAATGATGTTGTGAGAGTATGTTGACTAACGCATGTGAACTGTTAGATGGCATATGGCATAAAAGACACACATATTAGGTCTTTTGTCTACTTTCCTTTATTATTTGTTCTTTGATTGTATACTTCAATATATCCATACTGAAAACAGTCTGCCTTCTGTTTTCTCACATTGCAAAATGTACTTTAAGTATCTAGGAGATGTTTGAAAATATGTTTTGAAAAAATACTAGATACTTTTTGTAAATAATTGAATATTTATTTTCATATCTTATATACAACAAGTAGGAATATGAGCAAGGGAGTGTTAGATGAGAATAATCTACCCAAGATTGGATAAAGACAGTCACTTGTCTTATGCACATGTGGAAAATATGTATACTTTTATTTGATACAGGGTCTTACTGGAAAGTGAGATACCCTGTCCTTTCCTTAAGGGGAGAAGCAAGGAGAGATACATGTCAAATTCTTCAAGATGATGCCACTTCTAGTCTCCGAAAAAGACTTAAAGTGGCTTACAAAATCAAGCCTCATTCCTTACTGCTACAGGTTGTCTTAAGGCCATAATTGATATTCATCAACTTATTCTTCAAAGCACCCAGGCTATATTTCTCTGATACTCAACTGTGAACTCTCAGTTGCTTAACTGCTTAGGCAACCCTGAACTTCACCCAAAGGAGTCTAGGCTCTTTCTTATTTTACCCATGTCAGTGGATCTCACTGACAATGATCAAGCTTTTCATTCATTCATTGAGAAAAGCACTCCCATAGAGTAGATGTTGTTTCCAAAAAACAAAGACCTATAAATTACTGTGTCTATTTCCTAGTGGTAGGAGGTGTCAGGCAATAACTCTTCTATTTTTTTTATTAATTGAGGGAATATCTGCATACCTGAGATCACATGAAATCTAAAAACTTCACTCATGTAGCAGTCTACTGTAATTTATTCATGGTCTTTATCTTCTTTCTGGCATGTAGGTACTTAGTCATATATAAATTATCTATTGTTGTGTACTGGCAAACAAAACAAAGCAACAATTAGTGGCATAAAATCACAAAATTTAGTTCAAAAATAAGTTGTTTAAAATCACAAAATCAAATCTTATCTTTCAGCAAAAAAAAATAATTATGATGATGCAATTTGGGTGGGATCCAGCTGGGTGATTCTTCTGCTGGTCTCACCTGGAAACACTGACAGTTCACATGGGTTGTATGGTCCCAGATGGCTGCACTCATAAATGGCTTAAGTACCTCAATTTGCTTTCATATGGCCTTTCATTCTCCAGTAGCCTAATTGGCCTCTAACACAACATGTTTGTATCACTGCAAGGGTTGTTTCACAAAAGATAAAGCTGCAAGGGCCCTCAAGGACAACCCTCAGGTGTTATACACATCACTGTACCACATTCTGCTCATCAAAACATGTCACAAGTTTACCCCAGATAAAAGGATGGGGAGATAGACTTCACTTGTTAATGCGGGAAGTTGCAAAGATGTGGCTATTTTAAATAAATTACCCTGTGATATACAGAATACTTTTCATTTCTTGCTTATCAGTCCATTTTGCATGATGGCATCAATATAGTGGACCATTCTGATATTTTGAAATATATCTGGGATTCTATGATGAAAAAAATGATATGAGAAAACATGATCCCAGGGCAAAATGGTATTGTCATTTGCTATGTAAAAGCAAGTTTATTTTGTTTTGCCTTTTCAAGGGATTGAAGAAAAATTCATTCAGGAGATCTGAGCTACAAATTAAGTGGTAGAGGGTATGATATTCTAATAAAGTTAATATTTTTGGCACTACAGTTTTGATTTGAACAACCACCTGTGTGAAATTAGAGTAGTCTGTAGTCATACGTACAATTTAACTACTTGTTACATAGGCTAGGCCAATTAATTCAATGGCTATATTATGGGGAAATTTAATCTTTTAAATATGTCATTGCTATTATCTCTGGAAGTCTTTATAAAGTACCATTTTTCTTCAGATTTTCTGACTTGTCTGTGATGTAAGGTTTTTTCAGTAGACTCAATAGATGGATTCCTCCAAGTACTAAGTATATCTATTCCCAATAAACATTTAATAATGGGGAAATAATCACAGGAGATAAACAGTCAAATGAAACCTATTCTGAAGCAGTCTTGAACTAAAACTCAATTCGTAATGTGGTCTTCATGAGCCTACCCTCTAACTGGAGGATTATGATAGTATTTTGATTCCTCTTATATCAGTGACAGGTGAGAAGTTATATCCAATAACCATTAAAATGTCTGAGTAATCCCCTTCCTCCAGTGCACAGTTCCTCTGGAAAATGATCCCTTTCCCAAACTTTACTTTCTCCCAGGAGGTTTACACATCTTCATATCATTTGTAACAACTGTTATCCTGTCTGAGTTCCAAAGGGATGGCTGTCTATATCATTACTAGAATATTGAACACCAAGTTTTTATTTAATATATCTTACCCTTCCTAGAATTAAATTCTGCCCATCACCCAACTCTAACACGTTTAAGATCTGTCCTTCAAAAGTGTTCTAACCACAAAAGGACAAATACTGTATGATTGCATTACTATGAATCAAATATATTGTGCAACATATTGTTTGATTCAAAAAAAAGTATATGTATCCAGTACATTTAATTGAGAAATGTATGTATTTATTCATCTGTGTTTACTTTTTAGTTTTTAATTGTTTATATTTTCAATTACTAAATGTACAAAATAAAATTTAAAAAATAAAAATAAAAAGCCAAAAAGAAAAAGTATTCTACCAGTTCACACAGTTCGTATTAGTAGAGTCATAAAAAGGCATTTGGTTTGTAGGCAATTACTTCTCAAATTAGGAACCTTAATTCTGTTAAGCTGAGATTTGACCGTGTTTATTGGTCTGGAAGTAATTAGGAGTTGTCCTTTGATTTTGGGAATTTTGTGAGATTCCTGTTTCAGGTGAAATCACTGTGTGTTCTCCAGTCATGGGATGCTATTCATTTGGAGAAAGAATAGGGGACTAATTCTTATAGCCCAAAAATTCAGATAATTTTGAAGTTCAAAATCTGAAGTTTTCTCAAGCAAATCTCTCAATCTCCTCTCAAGTATAAACTTTTCAAAAAAATGATAAACCTCAAATTTGTAGAATACAAATGCTTTATTAAGGCTCTTCATCCTACAGCTAGCTTGCATATGAAAACTTAACACCTCATACTCCAAAGGAGACAATTGTCTTATATTTTTGAAGACAGATATTTGGGACTGTTTAGTTAGAGTTGAACATGTCAGGATCCCCTTACTATAATGCTTGGCCCTCACCCTGTACTCCCTAAGTGTTTGGGGCTTGTGTCATGCTCCTTGTGACTGGAACATGATTTTCTGTAGCAACATGGATCCCATAAATTGACCTCTACCAATTAATAGAGGGAAAAAAAGAAAATACTAAATAAGGGGATAGAAAAAAGGTGAAGGACTGTAAGAAAGCTGAGAAGTTATGACATGTGGGACTATGGCCACCAACTCTACCTTTATCAACCCATCTCTTCTGGACACACTTCAGTTTTCAAAGTAGGTAATAACCAAGAATATGCAGGCTCTAGTCTTGTAATCCAATGATATAGACTGATGTCTGTCATTAAATCAAACTTTTCATTTAAGTCACTGGAAAAGCAAAGGCCTTCTCTTGCCTCATTTTAATCCCTCAACTAATGTGTTCCTTTCTTTCTTCACTTTCTTGTTAAGACCTCAATAATAGAATTGCTAACAGAAAAGACAGTCAAATGAAATATTTAAAATGATAAAAATAACCAATAACACAATTTTGGTCCAGAATCTATTACTGGATACAAACTCTTAAATATCATCTTAAAGAGCATCTCTCTCTAATTCCTTCGCTCTATCTCTTGCCCATTTGCAACTTTTTTCTACTCTTTTTTCTACCAACATTCTTTTCAACCGTGTATGTACAATTAATTACAGGAAAGGTGAGTAAAAGACATAAGAATGGAGTTTAAGAAGATGGAAGGGAAGAGAGGTGAAATAATGATCCAGATCAACCCTCAAAACTGACCTTATATGTGAACAAATAATGTCTTCCCTTTTCTGAAAAGTAGAAATATTTTATGCAAAACTGGTTACTATGTTGCATAAAATGAATATGAATAAGAGAAGTGGCTTGGAGATTGGCTTAAAAATAAAATCTTGCAGGGAGCAGATGTAGCTCAAGTCGTTGAGTACTTGTTTCTCATGTACGAGGTCCCAGGTTCCATGCCCAGTACCTTCTAAAACCAACCAAACAAACAAAAGAATACACCATCTCTCATTGGGGAGCAGATGTAGCTCAGTGGTTGAGAGCCTGCTTCCCATGTGCGAGGTCCTGGTTCATTCTCCGGTACTTCTTAAAAAAGATAAAAAATAAAATAAAACCCTGCCACACTCCACTGCAATTCTTGAATATGTGCATATACATACATATTAGGATATCAGTTAGGACTCCCCCCTCCACCCCCGGCCACTTATCCTGGTATTAGTGCAAGAACTATCTGCTATACACAAAAAATTTCTAATTATTCCACATTCCAATTCAACATGGTGACAGCAACTGAGGTCAAATACATCCTTCACCTGGCTGAAAAAGAGAACTCCATTCATTTACTAATTGACTGTAAATTCATACCACTAATCTTTCCCATTCCATGATCATCCCCCTTACAGTACAATAAAAGATTGAATAGTGAGTATATTGAAGGTAAGGTAGAGAGTATGATGTTTTAGGTGAGCTGAGCTGTTCTCTGCTTATGTTTTCCAAAGGTGAAAATCAACTTATCTGGAGGTTTGGGGGAAGAATACACTACCAAGCTCATTTAGGTTGTTGGCAGAGTTCAGTTCCTTGTGAGTGTAGAGCTGAGGTCCTAGTTTCATTGTTGACTGTCAGCCAGGAGGCTCATCTCTCAAAGGTCACTTGCATTCTTCATGTTCTTGCCTTCTTTATCTTCAAACCAATAACAATGTTTTAAGTCATTCTCATGCTTCAAATCTCTCTAACTTCTCCTGACATATCTTGCTTGGCTGGAAACAGTTTTCAAGTTTTAAGAGTTCATATGATTTTTCAGTGAATAGAAGATGACAACATATGTGGTCATTAGAATCAGAAAACAGCTTGTGTTCATATGGGCAAAATCTATGATAAGGTGGAAGTGAGTAGTTGTGCAATGAAGGGATATGACAGGGGTTTAGTGATACTATTGGGTTGGGTGATGCGAGTTTGACAGGGGTGTAGGTTGGGGAGGGTGGGTTAGACAGCACATGGAACTGGGGGAAGCATTGGGGGAGGGAGCAGGTGAACACTGGTGATTGGTGAGTATGTGGTTGAAACCACAATGTTGGGAAAGCTCTTTTGGTAATATGACAAGGAACAGTTACTGCTTTAGGTTGTTGGATGTGGGGCATTCAGGACAGGGTATACCTGGGGCAGTCTTCTAGAGAATGTGAGTGATCATTTTGTCACATTGTGTTGTTTCAGTGGGTGGAGACCCACAAAATGAGCAGGGACAGAATTAGACTCCCATCCTGGGGAGTCCCCTATATGTTCTCAAACAGGGGGGTAGGTGTCTCTTGAGAACATGGGTGGTTTCTAATAGGGGAGGACAGATCAGTGTGTTAAGCCCTCAATATTGTTGCAAGTAACTATGAATCTTGTTCTTCAAGGAGTGAAGCCTGGTCGTTGCTGTGGGCCCTGAAAGCAGGGGGATAAAGGAATAGAATAGATTGAAGAGGGGGTATTTAGGGGACAGTGGAAGTGTTCTGCATGATCTCGCAATGTTGGATAAAGGCCATGTTAAATTTCAGCAAAAATTTATAAAAGTCTATGTTCTAAAATGTAAACCATTGACCATGGTTAGTAGCTAAGTTTCAATTTTTGTGTATCAGTTGTAACAAATGTACCATCCACACATAAAAAAGTTATTAATATGGAAAGGGAGGAAATGGGGAAGATTCTGGGTATATGGGAGTCCCTTAAATCCTGTATGAAACTTTATTGTGACCTAAAACTTCTTTGAAGACAAAATGAAAAAAAGTAAGACACTGGGGAAGAAATGGAAGAAAATGTCACTGTATAAACAGACAACAGATATTACAGTGATGAAAGGCAAAATGTCAAAAATGTTTTTAAATATTTGTCATTATTTTTAATACCCCAATTTTTAATTTTTTATTTAGTTTTAGGTTTTCTAAATTATTATATATTTCATTTCTTATTTTTAAACTTATCATTATTATTTAAATTTCCTATTAATTGTATTTGGTGACATCCTTGGCTTCATTTTTGAAGAAGTTTTGGACCACAGAAGGGTTACAACTGTGGCAGAAGAAGATCATTGGTGTCAGTGATGGGAGATACATGGGAGGTAGTTCACCTGAGCATACATATAAGGTATATAAATGTGTTCAAATGTTTATTGAATATTGTCACAGTGGGTAGAGATTCACGCAATAACCAAAAAATATTGAATTCCCATCCTGGGGCACTCTGCCACATTCTCTAATAGAACATCAACAATCTCCCAAGTACAGGGTCAATGACTAGTGAAGAAGGATGGTCCACTGATAGGCCCTTGATATTGACAATTATGCTTATGAGTCTTTGCCCTTGGAATTGCAACTTAGCCTGGTGTTGTAGGGTGCCTAAGAGTTACCTCCCGGGAGCCTCCATGTTGCTGAAATGTGGGCACTCTCTAAATCAAACTCAGCATATAAATGCATTGCATTCCCCCCAGTGTGGGACATGACACCTGGAGATGAGCCTCCATGGCACTGCGGGATTACTACCAAGCACTAACTAGCAAAAAACTGAAAAAGACCTTGAATAAAAGGGTAAAAGGGAGAAATGTAAATACAAATGAGTTTATATGGTTAAGAGACTTCAAAGTGAGTTGGGAGGTTATCCCAGAGGTAATGTTTATGCACATCTCAGAAGGATAGCAAAGACTGCCAAAGTAAGTACTACTCCAAATAGTGGGGCCTCTGAGGGCTCTGGAGACACCCAGGTCCTACGGTCATGGTAGATAGCTCTGGAGTTTGGTGCCTTTGAGTGGGCCCTATTTGAAGTTTGTGCTTCCAAGTGTGACAGAGTTGGACTCAGTTGTGACTTCTCTACACTTGCCTATTCTGTCTCTTCTATTTGAACCTATAGTTGGTGCTGGAGTAGGTAGGTGTACACCCAAGAGAGTTGAACCTTGGGCTGTTTGTGCCAGCTGGGCCCTGAGCCTCAGCAGAGTTGCAAAACCTACTCTCCAGTTCATTGGACTCACCCAGGACAACTAACAAGGAGGTGAGGATGGACAACCACTATACCAAGGAACCGAGAGAGTCTACAACTGCAAGCAACAGAGTTCAAAGTGGAAAGACATGAAAATAATCATTGATAATATCTAGTGAACTTCAGATTTTATTAAAAATATTTTATTCATGTATTGCCATCCAAAATGACTGATACCACTGGATGCAAAATAAACTTTTATGCAACATTTTATTATGAAAATTCTCAAAAATACAGCAATGCTTACAAATGAATATAAGCCTGAATATGAAGTTATAGAAATTTCTGCCACTCCAGAAATTTCTCTATGCTTCTTCAATAAAATCCCCATCCATCCCCCAACTTCCATAGATAACTACTGTTCTGGATTTTTCCACCATATATTTGTTTTACCTGTTCTAATACTTAATATAAATTAAAGCATCCATACCATATCATGTAAGGCTTCTTTCACTCAGCAGAGTAATTGTGCAAATCATTAATACTGGTGTGTCAGTAGCTCATTCCTTTTTATTGCTGAGGAATGTTTCATTATATGAATATACCAGAGTTTTTCTATGTTACTACAGATGGATATTACAAGTTCTTGGCTATTTTGTGAAAAGTTTCCGTGGACTTTTAGTACAAATATTTTTGTGAACATGCTATTTCTCTTGGATAAATAGCTAAGAATGGAATTGTTGGGACATATGGTAAGTGTACATTTGCATTTATAATAAACTGCCTGATTTTTTTCAAAATAGATGTAACATTTTCATGTTAAAACTATAAAACTATGTCCATAATAAGAATACTTCTCACTACCTGCACTGCTACTTATCTGATCCAAAATTCCATAATCTCTTTCCTAGATTATTACAGTATCTTCCTAACCAAACTCCCAGCTTTAACTCTTGATGCTTAATAAAGCAATCAGAGTAATCTTATTAAGCCATAAATCAGATCATGTCCTAAATCTCTCAAATATTTTCCCATTTTACTCTGGATAAAATTCCATATCCTTTGATGATGAGGGGTACCACTATATTTCTGATCTCATCTTTAATTATTCTCTATCTTGTTCCCTTACTTTTGTCATGCTGGACTCCCCAGTTTTCTTCCTATAAAACAAGCATATCCATTTGCACTTGCTGTTACATATTTCTAGAATTGCCCCCCTGCAGAAACAGTCAAAATTTATTCCTTTAGTTAATTTAAGTCCAGTTGATACTATTGATATTTTGGGCTGGATAGTTCTTTGTTGTGAGTGACTTTCCTAATTATTGCAGGCTACTTAATCATATCACTAGCCTCTAATCACAATATGCCATTAGCAGCCTCGTTCCTCAGTTGTGACAACCAAAAATGTCTGCAGAAATTGTCAAATGTCACCTGGGAGAAAATTTCTCCAAAAGGAACACCACTGAATTAGGTCTTAGTTCAAATGTCAACTTATCAAATGGGCCTACCCTGAACATCCTATCCCAAAGAGTACACATCTCATCTCCCTAGCTTTGCTACCATCAAACTCTTTGATTACTTTGTTTTAGTTTTAGTTCATGATAGTTTTTAACCCCGGCATATTAAATAATTGCTTCATTATTTATTATCAATCTTCACTACACTAAATACTATAATCCATAGGATAATTAACATTTTCTATTTTATTTATTGTCATATTTTCACCTAATAGACTAACACATAGAAATTAGAAGGTGGAAGAATGCTACCTGTTTCATATTAATTTTAGATAAAACATTTATCTGGTACATTTTAAAGGTAGTTTTAGACACTACATTTCTCAGTCATTTCTAGCAAACAAAATCCTGGCAGGGAAAGTTTGAAAGTATAGGCAACATAATTGCAACTTTCAGAACTTAATATTAACCTAGATAAGATTATTGCAAAACTTATATTGGAGACTGTTTACAAAACCAATAACTTCCATATTTATTGATATGAAAATTTCCATGAATGTGGTATGAATAGTAAAAAAAGAAAGAGAAGAAGAGAAAAGGAAAGAAAAATGAAAAAAAAGTTTATATATGTAGATTTAAAAGAATTCAAGATTGTCCTCTGAAATGTAGCTAAAGCCCTTTTATGAAACATCTTAATTGTAACAGTATTCAACCACTTTCAAATTTAGAGTAATATTTTCAGGTTTTGAAAATACTTTTGCACATAGAAAATATTCTGTGTATTCTTTAATAATATTTATATAGCACATTATGGTGAACTTACGGTATTTGAGGGTATCGAGGGTGACAATAAAAAGGTTTACTTTATATCATATAATGAATTTGTATAAAATTTCAAATTATATATTTTCAAACATGGTAAGGAGAAACTGAGGTTTGTTCTGTGACTAACTTTTAAAAATCAGTGTTTATAGCTGATATGGTTACTGTGGTACCTTGGAGCTATGTATCCAAGAGAAATGGGTTCTTCAATTTAATATATTCCCATGGCTGTGAACCCTTTTAAATAGGATCTATGAATGAGATTACTTCAGTTAATATCTGGATCAACTGAATTAGGATGGGTCTTAATCTTATTACTAAAGGCCATATAAAGAAGGTCACAAAGAGAGAAAGTGAAGGGACCAGCAAGAAGCTGGAAGTCAAAAGAAACTAGAAGGGAATGGAGAAGCGAGGAGGGGCTGCATGTGCATTGTCACATGACAGAAAACCAAGGATCAAGGATCCCTGGCAGGCAGACTTATAATGCCATAATCTTCTAAGAGAAAGCATCACCTTGATGATGTCTTGATTGTGAATTTCTCCTAGCATTAAAACAGTGAACCAATAAGTTCCTGTCATTTAAGCCAAACCATTACATGTTATTTGATTTAGCAACCACGAAACTAACACAGTTACCCTCATTTTTCAACTCTTTATTTTGACTTAATTTTATTCTTACATAAACATAGCAAGGATAGTACTAGTAACTCCCATAACCAACCTTTACTTAGATTCACCAATTGTCTACAATTTGTTCCACTTTGTTCTTTGCTCCCTCTCATCCTTCTTTCCTTCCTTCATTTCTTCCTTCCTGGCATCCTGCCTTCTTGCATTTTTGCCTTCCTCCTTTCCATTTATAAAAATAAATTTAATTTTATTCTGAACTATCTGAGGGCAAATTGGTGGCATCATGACTTTTTATCACAAAATTTCCTAGTGTGTATTTTTTTAAGAATAAAATACTCTCTTTTATAACCACAGTAAGCTTTCATTCTAAAAACCCCCCAAAATTTAATATTGATGTACTCTCTAACTCAGTCCAAATTTAAATTTCATAAACAATCCCAGAGATGCCCGATTTAGCTATTTACATTACTGAATTAAGGATCTAATCCAAGATCACATTACAGTAAGTTTTCATTTCTCTTTGGCCTTTTTTAATCTGTTATAGTTCCTATGTCAGTTCTTAGATTTCATTGCCTTGAAAATTCTGAAGCCTATAGCCCAGTTACTCTGTAAATTAATTCTCGGTTTGGATCTGTACCATCTTTCCTTATAATCAGATTGAGGATAAACATTTTTTCAAGGAATAATACAGAGCTGATTTTGCATCTTCATTTATAGTATAACAACAAAAAAGCACTGGAGGGGAGTAGATGAAGATCAAGTGGTTGAGTGTCTGCTTCCCATATATGAAGTCCTGGGTTCAATCCACATTACCTACTTAAAAAATAAAGTGCTGGAAACACAATGGAAAAAGTATTCTTAAAATGAAAGTCTAATAATTTACAGTTTCTCTTTTAGGTCAATCATTCCTGAGGGGGTGTCCACTTCAAAATTGTCCATTAGATAGTGGACAATGGTATCCCAGAATTTTTTAAAAATTACTTCAATTTCCCAGGTTTAATTTGATTATAAGTACTTTTGAACCATGTAAAACTGTCCAAGGTTTTTCCCTACATAGACTGTACTCATTCTGTTATACTATCTGTATTTTTTTCATTTTATTTTAGTTTATTTATTTTCATCTCTACTTCCTATCTTCATTTATTCACCTGAAAGGCAAATGACCATGAATAGCTAAATAGTTTGTATGTGTTGGTGTCTGTGTGTATTTGAGTATGTTTGTGCTGTTGCTATCAAAGTGTAGATTAGAAAAGTTTATGATGGATTCTATTAAATATGTGACACTCTTCTTAGGGGACTCCAGTGTAAACCCTGCACTTCTTAGTCTCACAAGAAGGGGGAAAAAGTGAGAACACAGAAATGTAGTGACATTTTATTGACTGTATATTTTTAAACCTTTTTTCACAGGAGGTAAATTGGGTAAGTTTTGCCAAATTAAATAATAACAATCTTATTTGAAATGAAATGAAAATTTGTAATGGCCACTAAAGATGCATTATATTTTAATACACAGAAACCAACGAACAGAAAAGTTCATGACATAACCATTGCCAGATACAACCAAGGTGCTGCTGCTAAACTGCGTTGCCCTCTCATTGCACAAAAATTCCCTTGGCAGTTTTGACTTGGAAATCTATACAACTGCTCTATTCAGACAGCTCAAGTAGAAAGTGAAAACAGATTTTTGCTGCAATATGGGTTCTCCTTACTTCCACTATCTGGAGACAAATGTTGAGGGCAATCACTAAATGCCTATCATAATTTCATTCATTTCAATTACACAGTACAACTTTAAATAAAATAACGCTGTACAATTGGCTTCAAACCTGATTCTTCATTTCTGCCCATCATTCCCATAAAATATGTTGTTTCTCTGATGTATTTGTATTTTTTATTTAGTCTTGATGTCATACATTATTTTACTTTCCAAACACATAAAGTGGTGTATGCAGCATTCATACACCAATCATAGTGAATATCTCAAGGCTCTTTGTAATACTATGTAGAAAACATCCCACAAATAACCCTTCAGTTATCTTTTTTTAATAATATATTTTTTATTTTTTAAAAGATTCTTAGATTTCATAAATGTTACACAAAAAATGTAGGGATTCCCATATACCCCAATCCCCACACCACCCACACCCTCCCATCTAAACATCCTTCATTAGTGTGGAACATTCATTGCAATTGATAAACGCATCCTGGGGCTTTGTCACTGAGCATGGACCATAGTTCACATTGTAGCCTACACTCTCTCCCACACCGTTCTGCATGTTATGTGACTTTATAAAATGGCTTATATCTCTTGTTCCATTGTCATTCAGGACAATTCCCAAGTCTGGAAAAAGCCTTCATATTACAACTGTTTTTCCCTCTCCCTGCCCCCAGAGCCTCCAGTGGTCACTGCCTCCACATAAATGTAGTAATTTCTTCCAATGATAGAATCACAATATGTCTATAGTAGAATATCAGTCAGTCCATTCTAGTCCATAGTTCACTCCCCAGCCTGAGGATTCTGGGATGGTGATGTTCACTCCACCTCTAATTGAGAGGAGGCTTCTATCCCATACAGCCTATGGATGGGAATCTCTTGCTTGCAGTTGTCAGCTCTCTTATTTCCTTAGTATGGTAGTTGTCAAAACTCACCTCCTTGTTAGTTTTCCTGGGTGAGCCCAATGCACTGGAAAGTAGGTGTTGCAACTCCTCTGTGGTTCTGGGCCCAGCTGGCACATGGAAAGTCCAAAGACCCCAGTCTCTTGGACATGCAACTACAAATTCCAGCACCAAGTATAGGCTTAATCAGAAGGGACAGATGAGCCATGTGAAGGGAAGCAATAATTGAGTCCATCTCTGTTACTCTCAGGAGCACACAATCCATAGTAGGGCCCACTGGAAAGGTACCAAACTCTGGAGCTTCTTCCCTGACCATAGGACCTGGGTGTCTTCAGATACCTCAGGAACCCCAATACTTGGGATAGTATCCACTCTGGAAGTCTATAAGTTCCTGCTGAGATGTGCATAAGCGTTACCTCTGGGATGACCTCCCAACTCACTTTGAAGTCTCTTAGCCATATAAACTCATTTGTCTTTACCTTTTCCCCCTTTCATTTGAGGTCTTTTTCCAGTTGCATTGCTATTTGATGCTTTGTAGTAATCCCTCAGCGCCTTGGAGCCTCATCCCTGAGAGTCATGTCCCACACTGGGGGGAAGGTAATGCATTTATATGCTGAGTTTGGCTTAGAGAGAGTCCACATTTGAGCAACAAGGAGGCTCTCAGGAGGCAAGACTTAGGCATCCCACAACACTAGGGTAAGTTTCAATTTCAAGAGCAAAGACTCATAAGCATAGTCAACAATATCAAGGGCCGATCAATAGATCATCCTCTTTCACCAGTCATTGCCTCTGCACTTGGGGGACTTTTGCTGCTCTTTTAAAGAATTTGGGAGAGCTCTACAGGATAGGAATTCAATATTCTCTCAGGTATTGTTTGAGTCTCTACCCACTGTGACAATGCTCGGTGAATATTTGAACATGTTTATATGCCTTATATGTATGCCCAGGTGAACTTCCCACCATGTATTCTCCATCACTGACACCCCACACCAGTGATCCTCCCCTGACCCGGTTGTAACCCTTCCGTGATCCAAAGCTTCTTCAAAAGATGAAGTCATTAAAATACCCAAATACAATTAATAGGAAAATTAAATATTAATAGGTTTAAATATAAGAAATAAAATACATGAAATTTAAAAAAAAACTAAAAATAAAATAAAATAAAATGATTTGGATATTTTAAAAAATGAATAATATTTTAAAATAATTTTTTGACATTTTGCCTTTCATCACATTGATATCTGATGTATTGTATATACAGTGGCATTTTTTCCATTTATTGCCCAGTGTCTTATTATTCATTTTGATTTCAAAATAGTTCTAGGTCACAATAAAGTTACATACAGAGTACAGGGGACTCTCATATACTTAACACCCTCGCCGTTTCTCCCTTCCCATATTAATACATTTTTATATGTGGATGGAACCTTTGTTATAACTGATATACAAATAATGGTCAATGGTTTACATGATGGTTTACATTTTAGACTGTACAGTTTTATAAATTTTGATATTTAACATGGTCTACATCCATCATTGCAAGATAATTTAGAACACTTCCATTGCCCACTAATATCCCCTGTTCAATCTATTCTATTCCACCCTGCCCCTCCCTTCTGGGCCCATGGTGACCCCCTGGCTTATCTCTTTGGAAAACAAGACTCATAATTACTTGCAACAACACTGATATCTTGACACACTGGTTTCTCCTTCCCTATAAGGAATCATCCATGGTCTTGAAAGACTTCCGCCTCTCTGTGTATAAACCAGTCTCACCCAGGTTGGGAGTCCAACTCCTTCCTGCTCATTATGTGGGTCTCCACCCACTGATACAGCACATAATGACAAAATGACCATGCACATACTCCCTGATAGCCTACTCCAAGTGTACCATGTCCCAAATGCCTCCCCCCATCCAATACCCTAAAGCAGTAACGCTTCCTCGTCATGTGGCCATAAGAGCATTCCTAACTTTGTACTTTCAACCACATATCCACCAATCCCCGGTGTTCACTTGGTCCCTCTCCCAACCCTCCCCCCAGTTCCCTGGACCTTAAAAAATCTCCCTCCCCAATCTACCCACCTGTCAATCCTGAACCACCCAACCCAATAATATGACTACCTTCCTATCTTTTCCCTTCAGTGGACAACTACACACTTTCACCTTAACATAGAACACATCCATATGGATATTGGCTAACAAACTCCTTCTCCCTTTCTATTTCCTGTACAGTTATATTCCAGAAAATAGCTCTATGAGTCTGCTCAATTTGCTTAATTTACATTAGTGACATCATGCAGAGTTTATCCTTCAATGCCTGCCTTGCTTCACTCACCATAATGTCCTCAAGATTCATTTATGTTATCCCATGTGTTAGCACTGTACTCATTCTTACAGATGAGTAATATTCCATTGTATGTTTGTACAACATTTTTTTTGTCCACTCATTTTTTGATGGGCATTTGGGTTGATTCCAACTTTTGGCAATAGTGAATATTGCCGCTTTGAACATTGGTGTGCATATATCTGTTCGTGTTTTTGCTTTCAGTCCCTCTGGATATATACCCAGCAGTGGAATTGTTGTATCAGATGGCATTTCTATTGTTAGTTTCTTAAGGAACTGCCAAAGTGTCCTCCAAAATGGCTGGACCATTCTACATTCCCACCAGCTTTGGATGAGTGTTCCCATTCCTCCACATCCTCTCCAACGCTTACAATCCACTGTTTTTTAAATATCTGCCGTTCTAATGAGGTGTAAGATGGTATCTCATTGTAGTTTTGTTTTGCATTTCCCTAATAGCTAGTGATGTTGAGCATCTTTTCATGTGCTATTTAGCCATTTGAATTTCTTCCTTGGAGAAGTATCTTTTCAGGTCGCTTGCCCATTTTTTAAATGGGTTGTCTTTCTATTTTTGAAATGTAGGATTTCTTTATATATGCAGGATATTAAGTTCCTATCAGATCTATGGTTACCAAATATTTTCTCCCATTATGTAGGCTGCTTTTTCACTTTCTTAATAATGTCCGTTGAGATGCAATTCTTTTTTTTTTTTTTATTTTGAGGAGATCCCATTGATCTATTTTTTCTTTCTTTGCTCGTGCTTTGGGTGTGAAGTTCATGAAACCATTTCCTATTACAAGGTACTGTAGATGCTCCCTTACATTACTTTCCAAGGTATTTGTGGTCTTGGCTTTTTTATTTAGATCTTCAATCTATCTTAAGTTGATTTTTGTATAAGGTATGAGATGGTGTTCCTCTCTCATTCTTTTGATTATGGCTACCCAGTTCTCCAAGCACCATTTGTTGAAGAGGCCATTCTTTCCCATTTGATTGGGCTTGGTGGCCTTGTCGAATATCAGATGACTGCATATGTGAGGATCTAAGTCAGAGCTCTCAATTTGATTCCATTGGTTGGTATGTCTATCCTTGTGCCAATACCACGCAATTTTGACCACTGTAGCTTTGTAGTATGTTTTACAGTCAGATAGTGTGATTCCTCTGATTTCATTTTTTCTTTTTCAATATGTCTTGAGCTATTCATGGCCTCTTACCCTTCCAAATAAATTTCGTAGTTAGTTTTCCCAATTCATTAAAAAATGCTGTGTTGACTTTTATTGGGGTTGCATTATATCACTAGATAATTTTGGTAGGATAGACATCTTAATGATGCTTAGTCTTCCTATCCATGAACAGGAAATATTCTTCCATTTATTTAAGTCTTCTTTGATTTCCTTTAACAGTGTTTTGTAGTTTCCTGTACATAATTTCTTTACACTTTTAGTTAAATTTATTCCTAGGTATATGAATCTTTTAGTTACTATTGTAAATGGTATTTTTTTCTTTTTTTAATTTTTTTTTATTTTTAAAAGATACTTAGATTACATAAATTTTACACAAAAATATAGGGATTCCCATAAGCTCCACTCCCCACACCTCCCACACCCTAACACATAAACATCCTTCATTAGTGTAGAACATTCACTGCAGTTGATAAACGCACTCTGGTGCTTTGCCATACAGCATGGACCATATTTCACATTGTAGTCCACACTCTCTCTCACATAGTTCTGCATGTTATGTGATTATAGAAAATGGCCCATATCTGTCATTGCAACATCACTCAGGGCGATTCCTAAGAACCGAAAAAGACCTGTATTTATAACTTTTTTGCCCTCTCCCTGCCCTCAGAGTCTCCAGTGGCCACTGGCTCCACATCAATCTTGTAATTTCTTCCATTGCTAGAATCACAATATGTCTATAGTAGAATACCAGTAAGTCTACTCTAGTCAATACCTCTGCCCCCAATCCCGAGGATTCTGGGATGGTGACATCCACTCCACCTTAAATTGAGAGGGGGCTTATATCCCATTGGGAAGATGGATGGGACTGTTCTGTCTGCAGCTGCAGACTCTTTCCATTCCCTGGCATGGCTGTTGTCAGTCTTCATCTCCTTGCCAGTGGTCCTTGGTGAGTCCAATGAGCTGTAGAGGAGGTGTTGCATCTCTGCCAAAATTCTGGGCCCAGCTGGCACATGGACAGCCCAAAGACTTGAGTCACTGGATGTACACTTACAAACTCCAGCACCAAATATAGGTTCAAGAAGAAGGGACAGATGAGCCATGTGCAGAGAAGACATAATTGAATGCACCTCTGTCACTTTCAGGAGCAAAAGCTCCAAGTCAGTCCAACTGCAAAGGCACCAAACTCTGGAGCTATCTACCCTGACCATAGGACCTGAGTGTCTTCAGAGCCCTCAGGAGTCCCAATATTTGGGGTAGTATCAACTTTGGAAGTCTATGAGCTCCTACTGAGATGTGCATAAGCATTCACACTGGGATGATTTCCCGACTCACTTTGAAGTCTCTTAGCCATATAAACTCATTTGTCTTTACCATTTCCGCCTTTCATTCCAGGTCTTTTTCCAGTTGCATTGATAGTTGGTGCTTAGTAGCAATCCTTTGGTGCCAGGGAGGCTCATCCCTGGGAGTCATGCCCCATGCTGGGAGGAGGGTAATGCATTCATATGCTGAGTCTGGCTTAGAGACAGTCCACATTTGAGTAACAAGAAGGCTCTCAGGAGGCAAGCCAGAGGCACCCCATAACAATAAGCTGTTTTGATATGATGAACAAAGGCTCATAAACTTAGTCGTCAAAATCAAGGCTCATCAGTGGATCATCTTCCTTTGCCAGTCACTGCCCCTGCACTTGGGGGACTGTTGCTGCTCCATTAGTTAATGTGGCAGAGATCTCTAGAATGGGAATTCAGTATTTTTTCAGTTATTTTGTGAGTCTCCACCCCCTATGACAATGCCCCATGAATATTTGAACATTTTTACATTCTTTATATGTATGCTCAGTTGAACTTCCTCCCATGTAACCCCATAACTGACACCCTACTCCAATGATTCTCCCCTACCCCAGTTGTAACCCTTCTGTGATGCAAAGCTTCTTCAAAAATGAAGCCATCACAATAGCCAAATACAATTAATAGGAAAATGAAACAATGATAAGTTTAAATACAAGAAATAAAGTACATAAATTTTTTTTAAAAACTAAAACTAAAATTAAATAAATATTGGGATAGTAAAAAAATGAAAAATATTTTTAAAAAATTATTTTTGACATTTTGCCTTTCATCACTACAATATCTGCTGTCCTTTCTGTACTGTGGCATATTCCCCCACTCACTTCCCAGTGTATCCTTATTTTCAATTTTGTTTTCAAGGAAATTTAGGTCATAAGAAAGTCACACACTGAATACAGGAGACTCTCATATACCCAATATCCTCCCCCTTTCCCTCCCCCCACATTAATACCTTTTTATATATGGATGGTACCTTTGTTATAACTGATATACAAATGGTGAAACATAACTACTAAACATTGTCAATGGTTTACATTATGGTTTACATTTTAGACCATACACTTTCATAAAATTTTTAGTGATACTTAACATGTCCTGTGTCCATTATTGCAAAATCACATAGGGCACTTCAACTGTCCACTAAATACTCCCTGTTCGATCTATTCATTGCTTCCCTCCCCCTCTTCTCAGGGCACATGGCGACCCCCTGACTTCACTCCTTGGATGACAAGTTCATAGTTACATGCAACAAGACTGAGGTCTTGACACACTGGTTTGTCCTCCCTTATTAGGAACTCCCCATGATCTTGAGAGACTCCCACCTATTTGTGAACAAATCAGTCCTCCCAAGGATGGGAGTCCAACTCCTTTCCACTCTTTATGTTGGTCTTCATCCACTGATAAAACATATTATGGCAAAATGATCACTCACACACTCCCTAAAAGACTGCTCCTGGTGCACCCTGTCGCGAATGCCAGCCCATCCAACACCGTAAGCCAGTAACCTTTCCTTGTCATATCACTACCCTCCTGTCATATCCCTTCAATACATGACTACACACTTTCACCTTACCATAGATTATGTCCAATGGCTGTTTACTCACAACCTTCTTCTCCCTATTTCCTGTAAACTTATCTTAAAGAGAATAGCTATCTGAGTCTGCTCAATTTGCTTAATTCATATCAGTGAGGTCATGTACGGTCTATCCTTTCAGTGCCTGGCTTGCTTCACCCAACATAAGGTCTTCAAGATTCATCCATGTTATCTCGTGTTTTAGCAATTTATTCCATCTTACAGCTGAGTAATATGTTATTTTTATTTTATTGTATGTATGTAGCACATTTTGTTTATCCATTCATCTTTTGATGGACACCTGGGCTGATTCCAACTTTTGGCAATAGTGAATAATGCCACTATGAACATTGGTGTACATATATCTGTTCTTGCTTTTGCTTTCAATTCTCCTGGTATATACCCAGCAGTGGAATTGATGGATCATATGGAAGTTCCATAGTTAGTTTTTTGAGGAACTGCAAAAATGTCCTCCACAAATGCTGGACCATTTTACATTCCCACCAGCAGTGAATGAGGGTTCCCATTCCTCTGCATCCTCTCCAACACTTATAATCCAGTGTTTTTTAGTAGCTGCCTTTCTAATGGGTGTAAGATGGTATCTCATTGTAGGGCATATTACCCTTCCAAATAAATTTTGTAGTTAGTTTTCTAATTCATTCAAAAATGCTCTGTTGATTTTTATTGGGATTGCATTAAATCTCTAGATTAATATGGGGAGGATAGACATCTTAATGATGTTTATTCTTCCTATCCATGAACAGGGGATATTCTTCAATTTATTTAAGTCTACTTTGATTTTCTTCAACAGTTTTGTGTAGTTTTCTGTAAATAAGTCCTTTACATCTTTAGTTAAATTTATTCCTAGGTATTTGATTCTTTTAGATACTATTGTAAATGGTACTTTTTCCTTCACTCCTTGGGTGACAAGTTTCCTAGTGTGCTTTTTTCCTGTTTGATCTGTTTATGTGGTGAATTACAAATTTTCTTATGTGGAACCATCCTTGCATAACTGGAGTGAAACCTACTTTGTCATAGAGTATAATTCATTTGACATGTTGTTGAATTCGATTAGCAAGTGTTTTGTTGAAGATTTTAGCATCTAGCTTCATTAGAAAGACTGATCTGTAATTTTTCTTTCTTGTGGCAACTTTGGCTTTGGTATTAGGATAATGTAGGCATCACAGAATGAGTTAGGCAATGTTCTTTCTACTTCTATTTTCTGGAAGAATTTAAGCAGGATTGGTGTTACTTCTTTCCAGAATGTTTGGTAGAATTCACCTCTGAAAACATCTGGTCCTTGGCTCTTTTTAGTTGGGAGGTTTCTGATGGCTGAATCTATCTCTTTACTTGTAATTGGTCTGTTGAGTTCATTAATTTCTTCTTTTGTCAATGTAGATTTCTTGTGACTTTCTAGGAATATGTCAGTTTCCTCTAAATTATCCTTCTTGTTGGCATATAATTTTTCAAAGTATCCTTATGATACTTTTTATTTCTGTGGGGTCAGTGGCGATATCCCCATGCTCATTTCTTGTTTTGTACATTTGCCTCTTCTCTCTTTTTTTCTTTGATAATCTGGCTAAGGGTTTGTCAATTTTATTGATCTTCTCGAAGAACCAGCTTTTGGTTTTTCTTATTTTTTCTTGTGCTTTCTTATTTTCTCTTTCATTTAGTTCTATTCTAATCTATGTTATATCCTTCTTTTGACTTCTTTTGGTGTTAATTTCTTCTTGTTTTTCTAATTCCTCCAGGTGTGCAGTTAGATCTTTGATTTTTTATCTTTCTTCTGTTTTAATAAATTCATTTATGGCTGTGGATTTCCCTCTCAGTACAGCTTTTGTTGCATTCCATAGGCTTTGATATGTTGTGTTGTCGTTTTCTTTCATTTCAAGGTTGTCACTGATTTCGTTTGCTATTTCTTTCTTTATCCACTGTTTGCCTAAGACTGTGTTGTTTAACTTCCATATCTTTGTGCCTAATCTGGTTCTCTAGCTGTTACTGATTTCTAATTTCATTCCATTTTGGTCAGAGAAATTACTTTGTATAATCTCAATCTTTCTGAATTCATCAAGATTTTTCTGTGCCTTAGTATGTGGTCTATCTTAGAGTATGATCCATGTGTGCTCGAGAAGAATGTATTCCCTGCTGTATTGGGGTGTAGTGTTCTGTATATGTCAACTAGATCCAGATCCTCTAATGTATTAATCAAGTATTTGTTTCTTTATTGATTCTCTATCGAGATGTTCTGTCCAATGGTGATAAGGTGTATTAAGTTCTCCTACTATAATTGAAAGAGGTATCTATTTCTCCTCTTAGTTTTTCCAGTGTTTGCCTCATGTATTTTGAGGCAACCTGGTTAGGTGCATAAATATTTATGATTGTTCTTTCTTCTTGAAAGATTACCCCTTTCACAAATATAAAGTATCTGGCTTTGTCTCTCACAGTAGTTTTGCATTTAAAAACTACTTTTCTGATATCAGTATAGCTACTGCTGCCATTTTTTGGTTATTCTTTGCTTGTATCATTTTTTTTCCAGCCATTCACTTTCAGCTTCCTTGAATCACTTGGTCAAAGGTTGGTTTCTTGTAGACCACATATAGATGGTTCATATTTCCTTACTCATTCTGCCAATCTGTATCTTTTGACTGGAGAATTTAATCCATTTACATTCAGTGTTATTATTCTCAAGGAATTACTTACATTAGCTATATTATCTTTGGTTTATGTATGTCATATGCTGTTTTTATTTCTCTTTTTGTCTTTTTAGCTGTTCTTACACTCTCTTTCAACACTCTTTCTCCTGTTGTTTTCCTTTCAACCTGCAGAAGTCCCTTTAGGATTTCTTGAATGGCAGGTTTCTTATTGACATAATCTTTTAATTTCTGTTTATCTGTGAGTATTTTTATCTCTCCATCATTTTTGAATACCAGCATTGCTGGATAGAGAATTCTTGGTTGAAAGTTTTTTGGGGTTTTTTTTTTTTCAATACCTTAACTATTTCATACCTGTGCCTTCTTGCCTCCATGGTTTCAGATGAGAAATCAGCACTTAGTCTTATTGAGCTTCCCTTGTATGTGATGATTCTCTTTTCTCTTGCTGCCTTCAGTATTTTCTCTTTGTCTTGAGCATTTGACAGTTTAATGAGTATCTGTCTTGGAGTACCCCTGTTGGGATTTATAATCTTTGGGGTATGCTGCACTTCCTGGACAAGTACATCCATCTCTTTCAATAGGATTGGGAAATTATCAGCCATTATTTCCTCCAACACTCCTTCTGTCCCCTTTTGCTTCTCTTCTCCTTCTGGGATGCCTATAATGTGTTTGTTTTTGTGTTTTTTGTTGTCATTCAAATCCCTAAGCCCCTGCTGGATTTTTTCTTCTTTTTATCTATCTGTTCTACTATCTATTTTATTTCAGATACACTGTCTTCCACATCACTAATTCTTTCCTCCATGTGCTCAAATCTACTGTTATGTGCTTCCAGTGTCTTTATGATATCTTGGATTTTGCCATTCATCGCCATCATGCCTGTTATCTTTTCATGTATGTTTATAATTACTTCAGTATGTTTTCCCAGTGTCTTCCTAATATCCTTAATCTCTTCCTTCACTTCATTAAGTTGGTCCCTGATATTTGTTTGGAGAGCTTTGATTAATTGTTCAATGTTCTGCACCACTTCCTGGTTTATAGTTTATTCATTGGACTGGTCCATGTCTTCCTGTTGTTCAGTATGGTTTGTAATTTTTTGTTGCCTTCTGATCATCTTTTTATCTTGATAGGTTTATTCAATTTATTACCTTCTTTCTTTACTGTAGGGATTTATTTAATTGCTGTTTTTTTGTGTGTGTGTTAAGTTTTCTCTTTGACACGTTTTTAAAAATTCAGAGAATGTGAAAGAGGTAAGAAAATTAAAAGAATAATAGTAATTGTTAGAAGAGGAACCATATAACACCTTGGAAAATTAATATTTAACTCATGTAAGCAGTGTAGAGTAAGAGGAATAAAAAAGTGGGCTACCAATAATGAAATGAGAAACCAAATAGAGAAGAATATATAGAACAAATTAAAAGGCCAGAATGATGGAGAGAGAAGGAAAAGGAAAAGAAAAGACAAAAAAAATTAATAAAATAAAGAAAACAGGATATATGAAATAAAAATACAAACAAGAAAAATTGAGGACTAGACAAATAGATTTGGAATGCAAGAACATCAACAAAAAGCAAAAGGCAGAATGATGAAGAAAGGAAAAGAGATAGCATTGGTTGAAAAAATTGGCATACACAGAAAAGGGGAAATCAAGGAAGAGGAAACACAGCAACCAAGAATCAAGCCAGCATCACCTTGAGGAATTTGTCTCTTCTGTCACCTCTCTCCAGATCAATGCCCTGAAACCTCCTATTCTGTATGTTCCCAAAACAGCTCACTTGAGCAGGATCTTGCCCCCACTCAGTGGTTTTTTGAGAGAGATCTGCTTATTTTCCTTTGAAAAGAAGAAAAAATTAGGACCAGGGAAAAGGAAAGAGATAGGAAGACAAAAAGTATAATAGTATTGGTAATAGTAAAAAGGTAGGAGAGTAACCATACAAGACCTAGGAAATAGAAAAATTAACATAAGTAAGAAGCACAGAGGGATAAGATTAGGAAAGTGGAATAGAAACAATGAAACAAGAAACAGAATAGAGAAAATTACATATAGAATGAATTAAATGGTTGGAGTGGTGAGAAGAGAAGAGGGGAAAAGAAAGAGAAAAGACAGAAAGAAAAAAATGAAAAAAGAAAGTATACAAAGAGAAAAGGAGAGAGGGAAAAATACAAACCAGAAAAATTGGAGACCAAATAAAAGAGGTGCAATGAAAGAACAATGGAAAACAAAAGATATAAAGATGAAGGAAATCAATCAATGTAATACATCATATAATCAGATTGAAAGAAAAAAATCACATGATCATCTCTATAGATGCAGAAAAAGCATTCGACAAAATACAGCACTCTTTCCTGATAAAAACACTGCAAAAGATAGGTATAGAAGGAAACTTTCTGAATATGATAAAGGGCATATATGAAAATCCGAAAGCAAACATCATTTTCAATGGTGAAATCCTAAAAGCCTTCCCTCTG